>OZ024743.1:9769590-9839590 GCA_964016885.1 Eledone cirrhosa
TAAGTGAGAACAGAGGATGTATAAGCTGAGAGTCTGATTCTCCAGTTAAACGAAGACCTGTCTGCGAGCCAAGATCTGCGCACGAAGATCTGTCTGCGGGCATTTATGTCACAAATGGTTCAGTCACTACGGCTGTCTCGCCGGCTCAGTCACTTCAGCCATAAATATACACCACACAATAACACATTGCTGTATGAAGGTTTCATGGGGAAATATTTACTTATATTTTGTTGAGATAATGGGATCAAACTTTCTCTCTCATGTTTATTGTAGAAGGATTTATTTGAAAATATATCTACAAAATACACTGGGAGAAATTATCAATAATATATGAACTGTTATGTATTTGGCTAAATAATTGGCTGTATGTAGGTCAGTAAGTAATACACCATTTGTTCACACTTCGTGAATACGAAGGCTCTTACTATTATTTTAGAATTTATACTGTTTTGTCTACATCAATACAAAATTCGTCTACCATAGATAACATAGTCATACTACTTATCGGAAAATATGAAATGGTATCCACATTAAATATAAAACTTTGCCATTAAATTGAAACAACATAATTGATGTAATATTTTCTATTTTAAGTAAGTAAAGAAGTATTTGGTTATATGTAATTATTCTGAATGGTCAACATCTATAGACGGTTGCATGCATTTTTCAGGAACAATCAATTTTATTCATAATAAGATTATAAATCTTTCATTATTTGGTATTATATAATATTGTACTTAATTTCGTGCTTAGTTTTGTTAAGTTCTTTTCTATTTTATAACAATACAGCCAAACTTAAATTGTAGCTGCATTTCTACATGTAAATTATAACTATGTAAATATACGGGAAATCATATGTATATGAGTACTCAGTAAAAACGTGGGTGCTGAGTTTTAAAGATCTGTTCTATATATTAGACTAGTGATTTCGTTCCCTATGCATATAAAACTTATCATAATGTTAGTGGTTGGTAGGAGAATTATTTTAGACAAGATGTTCTAATTAGGTTGTTATTCCGTATTTACGTTTCAATTTTTATTACTTCCAGAACTCAAATTACAGTACATACTAATTTTGAATCCGCTTTCCTTCATACTTTACTTCATTCATATATTTGTATATCTTAGAATGTATTTTGTCTCTTGTTACGTCGAACATGACATATGATCGTGCATGTGGCAATGTTATGGAATTGTATTACTGTCAGGTCATATGAAAGTGTTTACTGCCATGCTTAACAATACTCCTTCTATGTAACATTACCAGGATAATGTTGGCACCATATATATATGTGTCCGTGCCTATTTTATATTTCGTTGTTGTTTGTGTTACGCCTCTATATGGACCTCTAGAGCTTCCTGACTGAGTGGATTGGCGTGTCTCAGAAAATGAACGATATGTCATTTTCTAAGACATTGTCTGGAGTATGGTTATACCACCAATATTCTGTTTAGTTATTTCATATAATAGGCAAGTAGTTCTTTTCTTGCAATTGTTTATGAGTATGATGTTTTGAATTATCCCCCTTCATATATGTATGTTTAGCTTTTTCACAATTTCTTTTGTTTTAGGAATCTCAGTTGTGTATATGTTGGTTTCATTTGAGAAAGAATCAATATTTGGATTTACGATGTTTTGTAAATTCCCATCGTTCTGATTTTGTCACTTAATATTTGTATAGTCATATCAATGATTTCCAATAGGTTTCTAGTTGCATAAAATCTGTGTCCTCCTGTGTTCTTGGTTAATATGATATTTTCTATATCAGACTAGTATGTTGCTTTTGAAATACAATTATTCATTTACGTTTGTTGTTGTCTAGGTGTGCCAAATCATTTAGTGTTCAGTTGACCATATTATAACCATAAGGTTTTGCTGGAATAGCTAGAACTTTATTTAATTTATGTGTGTTCTATTCTCTACTTGAAATATTCAATTAAATATTTATCAGGTAGAATTTGGTCCAAATCATTTATCTCTGTTTCTGTATCTAACAAATCATTAACGTTCTTAAATTTCCTCCTCTTGATGCGATTTTTACCTGATGTTAATTTCTCTTATAAATCTGTATATTCTCATTAGCAGCATTTTTAGTTTCTTATTATCTGCAGCAGACAAACTGAAGTTATTCATATACAGAGTATGTTATATTGTTTTAGTGTACCAAATTTGTCCGCGTCAAATTTCGTTTAACAAGTTGTTTGAAGACGTTAATGCCAAACAGAAAAGTGTTAAGAGGGGGTTGTCTTGGAATATTCTCCTTGTGTTCATATCTCCAAGAATTGCTTGTTACGTACCCATGGTACGTTCGATATATCTACTTACTGTTGGTTTTATCTTACTGATTAATTATACTTCCAGGAGCCACATGCGTGGTAGAGATTCAAAAGACTTTTGGTGGACAAGCCATGCCATGATCAGACTTACTCTTCTCTTTGTACATTTATCAGTTGTGGCGTATGTTGATCAGTAATTGATATTTACAACCATATTAGGGTTTGCAGCTTTCATTTAGCTCTTATTGAAATAGTTGTTTTTCATTTGTTTATTCAAATTCTCCGATGTTTCAGTTATGGTATTAGAAGTTGCAGAATACAAGTTATACTTGATCACTTTTAGCGTTTGGTATTTTTATCGCGTTACTTTACATTTTCTCTCGATGAACCAGCCAGGAGTTGTCATCGGATACAAGGAATCTTATGAAACACCAATGCAATCATTGTGTCCCGCTGAAATACTTTACTCTGAAATTTATTTTAGAATTTTCATTATTTTTCTCTTGTTCTTTTCCTACATCCTTACATTATTTGTTTCGTACAGATGTGTGTTTTGGGGTGCGTGTTTGTGTCTGTATTTGTGTCTGTGTTTGTGTTTGTATGTGTGTGATTGCTTGCATATGGGATTATAATGTTCTGTTTACAGAATCTATTCCCAATGTCCGTGTTAGTTGGTGACATTATTTGCTTGACAACACAAACTTTTAGAGATTACCACTGTAACATTAGTAACATAGATTAGTGCACCAATAATATATAGTTACAAATATAAATGTATAATCTGCACAGATACGCTGTACGTTTTGAAGCTTTGATCATAAATATTTGCTTTGCAACTGACTTTGAAATAAATGTCCATATCTGCAGGGCAGCTAATTTCTATGTCAGTATATACTTTTTCTTTCCTTTTATGTCCAAATCAATATATCAGGGCTGTTAGGTTTGCACTTCTTGAAATCCTTGACCGGACTGTTTTCATTGAAATGCATGTATTCTCTAATTTCTTATTCATTCCATTAATTTTCCTATGGTTTTCATTGTATATTATATGAGTATTATTAAATAATATATTTGGAAAGCTCCTGAAGGTGTCATTCTGTACAGTACTGTCTTGTAAAATGACCGTTGCTAAGGCTGTGAGAAAAGAGCTCCATATGAAATGGTACGTGACACGGAAACATCTTAATTACCCGCTCCAAAGGCATTCGAGCTGAAAGAAGCCCAAAACTTCTTACTCATATGGCGGAGAGGTCCGCATCTTCGTGGATGAAGAGAAGTTCGTGGGAGACGAAGTTGAAAACCGTAAAAACTCATGAGTGATAACGTACGATCCTTTCCAAATATCTTCAGCTATGTATAGCAAGAAACCGGTTTCCATTATGGTTTAGGAACTGTTGCAATTGATGGTAAATTGATGCCTTCTTATTTTATTAAAATGGGTTTTAAAATCAACACAGCAGAGTATCTCAAAATGTTAGAAGAAGTTTTGTTGCCTTGGATTAGGAAGCATTATGATGCCAGTCGAGTCATGTTTGTTCAGGACTCCACATCCGCCCATTCTTCGAAAAGGGTGCAAGAACCTTTGAAGAAGGAATTGTCAATGTTTGTCCCTAGATATATCTGGCTCTCTAACTCGCCAGATTTGAATCTGTGTGATTTTTGGCTATGGGCGCAATTATCCAACGTATTATCCAACGCAACTTCTCACAAGTGTGTGTCTTCACTGAAGGCTTCAATCAAGCGAGCATTCGGTAAAATGAAAAAGGAATAAATAGTTAAGGCATGCGCAAAATTAGATTTTTTCAAGTTATACTAATTATAAAAAAGATATTTAAAGTTGAATAGTTCTGGGCTGCTGTTTCTAGCAGTCTTTTCTTCCACGATGGACTGTATATATATATACAGCCCATTGTGGAAGAAAAGACCACTAGAAACAGCAGCCCAGAACTATTCAATAAAATTATAAGAAACGAAAGGAGCTATTATAAGAAACGAAAGTATGGACGAAACAAGAGGAGAAAGGAAATGAAGAAAAGAAATCCTTCATCAGCTGTAAAACCGAGATCAAGATGTTTCGGCGCTAATACAAGACATCTATAAGCGATCAGCGGTGCGCCCAAGGCCTTTTCTCAATCAAAAGACCAGGAGGGAAAGAAAAGAAAAAGGAAGGAAAAAGAAGAAAAAAAAGAAGAAAAAAGGGGGAAAGATAGTGAGGAGAGAGGAAGAAAGAGAAAAAACAGGTAAACAGACCAGATAGTGGGGGACACAGAGCAATGGAACATGCAATATATATATATAAATATATATATGTGTGTCTTGTTCCCCTCGACCACTCAGTCTTGAACTTAAGTTCTCTTATCGAGTGGTCTTGGATTTCCTACCTATAGTTGCTCGCAGATTGCTCGGTTTGTTGTTTTTTTTCGGTGTTTTGTTACTGTTTTCTCTTTTCTTACGCTTTGCTTTCCTTCCCTCTTTCCTTCGTTTTCCCAATAACTTATCCAGTTATTGACGCCCTGGGCGGTAGATATCTTGTCTTTAAAGACTAGAAATATCCCAGATCTCCAGTAGACAACTGATGAGGACCCCCCCCCCCCCCGTTCTTGCTTTCTTCGTATTCCCACTGCATTTTAAGTTACCTTAACTAGCAACTGCACAGCCATTTCTATTCTCCATATATATATATATATATATATATATATATATATATATATATATATATATATATATATATTTACTTCAGCCATGATGTGTGTTCCATTCCCCTCCGCGAGGAGGATGATTATATGGCACAGAAAGAGAGACACAGAAAGAGAGAGAAAATGATTGCGTAGGATAGGAGAGATTTCCATTGCTAGAGAGTTTAAATGATTGTCCAGATGAAATTATCACCATAATTCCGAGACAACTAAATATATACGCATTCGTGTGTTTAGGAGTTGTTAGGAGTCTATTTGATAGACATTTGCCTGCTATTCCGATATATATACGCATGTATGTGTATGTGCGAGCGGGTACATGTGTATGTGCTTTGTATGTGTATATGAGTGTGGGTCATTAGACATCGTCACAGATTTTGGCATGCAATTTAGATGTAAGGTGTCAGAAACATCACATAGATAAGTAGAAGTTTCTTACGTAGTAAATTGCGCTACTATTTAGCCATTCTTACACAGGGAACATACCGATCTTGGAGGATAATAGACAAATCAAACTGACAACCGCCATCAGAAGAAAAACAAAATCAATTGTGCCGAGTATTGGAACATGACATAATGTAACTGTTAAAGAGCCGTTCTTTGTCTATTCGTGTGATTATATTATTCTATTTTATGTTGTTTTTTTCTTTAATCATAGTTGTAGCTAAGCACTGGAACATTAGATTTGATGATAATTACGAGAAAACTACATTTTTAATGTATTGATGCACACAGCATTGATACAGAACATTTTTTATTTTATTTTCGTCTTCATCATATATTTTATTCGGCAATGTGACACATAGCCGTGCCTCGAACTAATTATGTAATTACAGCAATTGAATTTTAGTGTTCATGTTTACCATTGTGAATGTGTATGTATGTTTCTGTATACGTATGTATTTTTGCCCGTATGTGTGGCTATATGTGTTAATGTGTTTGTGAGTTTCCGTTCTCTACTTACCTTTGTTCAAATCGTTCAATTAAAATAATGGATTGTTTCCGTCTTGTAGATTTCCACTTAGTCTGATTGGTTTTTCAAGAAATTCTCTCAATATTGAAATAATGTTAATGTCGTCTAAATTGTAATCATGCCTGCTTCACACGGCAGAACAGTAAACATTGATGTTGAAGCAATACTATAATTAATATTATAGTAGCCACTAGTCCATAAGTAATTATCAATAACTTTAACTCGATTATTCAGAAGAAAAAATAAAGAACGTAAACAAACAGAAAAGGGGTTGTTATCTGTTTGTAGTAAAAAGCCACGTTGAGTAGGAATATCTGATGAGAAATACAGACAGAATTACAATGTAAATGATATTTAGATAAATTTAAAACATAAACATTTAAAGTATAACAATACCTGCCTTCACAGTTTAGCAACAACGACAAATTAGCAGGATTTGTGTTTATTGAAATCATACACAAATAGATGTTTGACGAATAAAACGATTCCGTGTATATAGAAAATCACAGCGCTAGTATATATATATATATATATATATATATATATATATATATATATATATATATATATATACTAGCGCCCTGGTTGTACTGCGCTTAAATCTATTCATAAGGTCACTATTGTCAACTGTCGTAATGTCCATTTTCCTTAGAGTAATGACGTTAAAAGGTATTTAGATATCGCATAACATAATTTTAAACGTTTATGTAAAATATCTAAATGCAGAAAGTAATAAAGAAAATAATAGAAAAATACAATCTACGAAAATTATAAAACATTTACAATTTTTAGAAATGTTTCTTTGAAGGTTATGTGAGGAGTTTGTGATGTCGTCCTAGTCTGGAATATTCTACATACAATTGACCATATGAGAAACAACTTCTAGATGATGACCGAAAACCTGTAGGGTTTAAACTTGGATCTTGTGAACGGTCGTTGTGTAACTGGCTCTCTCTGGAAATTGTGATCGTTTGAAACAAAAGGGGACATCTGCTGTTATTAGTGACATTCTAGGCATAAATGCGATGTCTCCATTACCACATCAAATGGGGATTTGGGCTTCGATAATGTGAGGCTGTAGTCACAACCATACCTGACCCATTGAGAGAATTTGTTGGTTTAATGAGGGAGAGTGTTTTGTGAGAGTGAGAGAGATTGAGGAATGTAGTGGATTATAGAGAGTGGAAGAAAATTTGGTGGTCTAGTGAGAGAGGGGGAATTCGGAAAGTGAAAGAGAGTAAAATATGTAGTGGAATATTCAGGTGGGGAACAGAATTTGTTGTTCTAGTGAGAGCGGGGAAATTGTGAAAGAGTGTGAGGTATGTAGTGGGTTATAGAGAGGGGGAGTTAAGAGAGTGATAAAGAGTGAGGTATCTAAAGGAATAAAGAGAGTGGGAAAGAATTTGGTGGTTTAATGAGTGAGATATGTAGTGGTATAGAGTGAGGGGAAGAGAGTGTGTTGATTTATTAAGAGAGGGGGAATTGTAAGAGAGAGAGTGTGAAATATGTAGTGAAATATAGAGAGGGGGACAGAATTTGGTGGTATAGTGAGAGAGGGGTAATTGTGAGAGAGCGTGAGTATATAGTGGGAATAGAGAGCGGGAGAGAATTTATTTGTTCAGTGAGAGAAGGGGAATTGTGAGAGAGAGTGATGTATGGAGTGGGTTATAGAGAGGGGTGAGAGTTTATTGGCCTAGTTAGAGAGGGTGAATTAAGAGAGGGAAACTAAGAGAGGTATGTAATGGAATATAGAGAGGGGAGAAATTGGTGGTCTAGTGAGAGAGGGGAATTGTGAGAGAGATTGAGATATGTAGTGGGATAGAGAGAGAGCAGGAGAGAGTTTAGTGGTTTAGTGAGAGAGTGTGAGTTGTGAGAATGATAGAGTGAGATATGTAGTTGTACATAGAAAGGGGGAGAATTTTATTTTGTTTTATAAGAGAAGGGGAATTGTGAGAGGGAGAGAAAGAAAGGAACAGAGTTTTGTGGGAGAAAGTTTGGTGGTATAGTGAGAGAGGGAGAATATTGATCTAGTGAGAGAGAGAGAGAGAGAGAGATAGAGAGAGAGAGAGAGAGAGTGAGGCATGTAGTGGTATATAGAGTGGGTGAAAAAGGTATAATATTTTAGTGAGAGAGGGGTAATATTTTGGGAGAGAGTGAAGAATAATCGTAGGAAGGAAGAAAATGTATTAATATTGGGTTTCACAGTAAAGTGGGTGCATTTATGATTGTTTAGCTTATTACTTTGTAAATAACTGCATGCTATACTTATGGTTATATGAAACATACTTAAAAGAAATGATATAATGCATAATAAAATGTTTTATCTGATATAAATCAAAATAAACGATATATATCTTCTGTTTTAGAAATGTCTTATTCTCAGACCAAGAGGAATCTAACGACAAAATATCCTTTCGAATCTTTTCAAATTGGACGTGTAATGTTTGCCGAAAACGACCATTAACAATTTTCTCGGATTTTTTTAACGTATTATATGCATGTATTTATGTATATCTTTGTATATGTGTGTGTGAGTTTACGTGTGGCGAAATGTGCGTGTGTATGTGCATGTGTATGCATGTATATGTGTAAGATGTGGAAGGTAATTGGATTATATCCATAATCTCTGTGTAGCAAAGCTGCCGGTAAGAAACATATGAGGTTAGCTTTCTTTGTCTGCAGCCAAGTTAGCTCTGTTACTTAATCGTCCTATGTTCTTAATTAAATAAATGGAACACAAAGGTAGAAATTAATCAGTAAATATATGCATAGTCTAATGAAAGACTGTTCAATTAATTTAAATTAAATTAAATTCTATATACATAAAAATCACATGCATTTTAATCTGTCGGAAAAGATATTTTCGTTGTAGCGTAACTTGACCTGGAGTGAACAGTTTAAGTGCAGTAATATATATATATGTGTGTGTGTGTGTATGTGTGTGCGTGTATGTGTGTGCGTGTATGTGTGTGCGTGTGTGTGCGTTTATATATATATATATATATATATATATATATATATATATATATATATCGTCAGTGTTTGAATTCGTGTAAGCCATTAAACATATACATTACTGCACTTGTCTGCCTATGTTTAGTCAAATACATTTGTATTCTGTTGAGAATTAATGCTGCTGCAGAGTCAATAAAAGACCCGAAGCGAATTTCTGATAGCTTTAAAAGCTGCATGAAATATTACAATAAAATATGTTTACATGTACGAATATATTTCCCCAATATATCAAACTTTTATTTTACAATGTCTTCGCATATGCATTGTTGTCGGTGAATATCTCAATGTTTGTGATAATATCAGTCATGTTTGAGCTCATATTTTCTCAACTCCCTGCGGAAGATTTCCTTCACATTTAGTGCATCATATCAGATTGGTGGAGGCCATCGCTATTCAAGCTATTGTGTGTGTTCAAAAAAATGCCGACACAAAAGATGAAGTAGAAACCGCTCACTCAGGATTGAGATCTGCTTAGGTACGAACATGCAGCAATGTCAGAAGGAATGAAGTCCTCTCCATCCGGTGACCAAGATAAATCATACTTGTTAACCTCTTTAGACCATTAAAGCTGGCGAAATATCACAATTAATATAACTCCAAATGTGTGTATCAAATTAACAAGAGCTTAGTACAATTCTACGTCGCTCACACACATACACCCGTACATGCGCACCCCTCCATCATATATATATGTATATATATATATATATATATATATATATATATATATATATATATATATGTATATATATATATATATATATATATATATATATATATATATATATATATATATATATATAAACGAAAGTGTGGTAGGAATCCAGGTGGACTATAACGCACCAGAGTACTCGATACTTGGTGCAGTAGAGTTCGGATCTAGCTGTCGAAACGGCCGGAACTCAGCCATCGGGGTCCTGACTCTTTTCCTATATATATATATATATATATATATATATATATATATATATATATATATATATATATATATATATATATATATATATATGACAAAGACAATGGAAATAACAACGGAGAGACAGACACTGCCATCTCCTGAGTCATATATAGATGTATATAAAGAAGGCGCGTGGTTTAGTGGTTAGAGAGTTGAATTCACAATCATGAGATTGTGAGTTTGATTCCCAACGAGTGGCGCGTTTTATGTCTCTGCAAGACACTTTATTTCACGTAACCCCAGTTCACTCATCTATAGAAATGAGTCGCCTTCCCCTTACACAACATTCGGGGTGCGGAGAGTCGTGAATGTGCATGGCCGACTGCTGGTCTTCAAGAAAACCACTTTGCTCGTGCTTGTACCTTGGATTGTAACTTTCTACATGTAACACTCCTTGACCGAAAAGGTTCTTTTATATAAGGTCTGTCTAAAAGGTATTCCATCTTAGGCTAGATTGAGCTTGTAGTCCCCTTCGATATATGCCCGTTGGACCTCCGCACACTTAGCTCAGTAATGCCCCCTTACCTTTTCGAAGAACATCTGTGATGCTTCTTCCGCAATGGCTCTGAGTTCGGGCGTCACAGTCCACATAATGTCGCCTCGACATTAACGGCATCAATGTATGCGACTCCTCTCGACATAATCATGTCACCTGAACCCCATTACTTCCCTCGGATATAACTTTGACAAATGTATGTATGTATGTATGTATGTATGTATGTATGTATGTATGTATGTATGTATGTATGTATGTATGTATGTATGTATGTATGTATGTATGCATGTATGTATGTATGTATGCATGTATGTATGTGGTCGGGACGTTGGCGACTAAACTGGCAACCCCACCAAGGCTTCTTGGTGAGGAGGTTGACTTTGGACATCCTGCAGGACTAAAAGCAAAACCTGTCAAAGGGCAAAGGAGCTCTTAAGAGTCAATGGCCATCCAAAATCACCGGGAGAGATGACCCCTTAGCCTTTGTCAAGGCAGAATTCTAGGAGAAGGAAAACTCTGATATAACACCTGCAACCCTGATGGTATCCAATGATGTTGACTTGTTCTTCTTTTTGGTAAATATCATCTTGGTTAAGAGAGTGGGACTGGCTTTGTGCAGTGCCTTTGCTCACTATAAAAGTTTCATGGCACAGGCATTGCTTTATATCTGGAGATCTCTCTGCACTTGTCCTCACATGGTACCATGGGCCCAGCACTGTGTCAATAATTGTCACAAGTGTAGTGTTTGTACCAGAGTTTTCAATACGCTGGCTGGACTAAAAAGTCACACTCGTTCAGCGCATCGGTAGGCGTTCTCCTACATCGATATAAAGTAGTGGCCGTACTCTAAAACGAGTTGGCAGCCACCATGTATGTATGTATGCATGCATGTATGTATGTATGTATGTATGTATGTATGTATGTATGTATGTATGTATGTATGTATGTGTGTATGCTCCTGGTGTATGTATGTGTGTATGTATGGTGTATGTATGTGTCTATGTGTGTATGCTCCTGGTGTTGCCCTGACAAAAGATTGAATGCTGCTCGTCTTAAGGATAAAAATGTGAAGAGGACACTGGAAGAAGAGATGCAGGCTGCAGATCTTGGTGAGGATTGGCCGACCCTTAAAAAGTTCGTTTATGATGTAGGCAGGCGTGTTCTGGCATTGGTGCAGAGAAAACATCAGGACTGCTTTAATAAGAATGATGTACATATAGAAGACTTGTTGGCTGATAAGAGGCGTGCTCTGTCACGCTACGGCAAAACCACGTTGCATGAGGAACTCAAGGATGTAAAATCACGTGTTAGGCGGAGTCTTTCTCAGATGAAGGATCAGTGGTGGAGTGAGAAGGCTGGTGAGATACAAACTGCGTCAGATTCCAATAACACAAAGCTATTGTACAGTCTCTTGCGTGAGGTTTAAGGACCGTCTTCTTTTCTGGTGATACCGCTTCGCAGAAAAAGTGGCAAAGAACTTCTTCGTGACTCACAAGGAATTCTACGAAGCTGGCGAGAGCACTTTGATGATCTTTTGATTTCCTCAATCTCATTCCAGAAAGTCCTGTGAAAGTAGCTCTCGCAGAACCTCCGACGCTTGTGGAGGTTGCAGTGGCTATCTTGAAGATGAACAGTGGAAGATCTCCAGGTATGGATGGCATACATGCTGAGCTCCTACAATATGGTGGTGAGAGACTCCTGCAACATCTTCACTCTTTGTTTGGCAGGATATGGGCTAATGAATCCGTACCTGAGGACTGTAGAGAAGCAGTAATGGTGGTCTTGTACAAGGGAAAGGGTAACAGGAATGATTGTGGGAACTACAGAGGTATATCATTGCTTTCTGTCGTGGGGAATGTTTTATGTAGGGTGCTTCTGGACCGTCTGCTGACACACATTGCAGATTATGTTCTTCCTGAAAGTCAATCTGGTTTTCGTGCTGGACGCAGCACTACTGATATGATCTTCTCAGCTAGACAGCTCCAGGAGAAGTGCATGGAACAAGGTTTGGATCTGTATCAGGTTTTTGTCGATCTGACAAACGCTTTCGATACTGTTAACAGAGATGCATTATGGAAAGTTCGCCAGAAACTTGGTTGCCCTGATAAGTTCCTTGCTTTAGTTAGGTCTTTCCATGACGACATGAAGGCTTGGGTTAATGTCGGAGGTAACATGTCGGAGCCTATCTCAGTAAAAAATGGAGTGAAACAGGGGGATATTCCAGCACCGTCCCTGTTTGCCATATACTTTGCAATGGTTTTCTGTATTGCATTCAGGAATTGCGAGCATGGTGTTTACATCCGATATCGAACCTCAGACAGCATATTTAACATCAGGCGCTTTGCTGCAAAGACAAAAGTATTTACATCAATCATAAGAGACCTCTTGTATGCAGATGATTGCGATCTTGTAGCGCACACAGAGTGATATGCAGCACATTTTGAATGCTTTTTCTGACGCTTGCACTGCCCTAGGATTGACTGTCAGTCTCAAGAAAACCGTCGTCATGTACCAACCTGCCCCTGGTAAGCAGTACACTGAACCAAATATCTATGTGTATGGTAAACGACTTGGAGTGGTTGATCAGTTTGTCTACCTGGGAAGCACTGTCAATCGATACAGCAACCTTGACAGTGAAATCTCACTTAGGATTAGGAAAGCAAGTGATGCTTTCGGAAAGCTAGAAAGGCGACTCTGGGGACGGCAAGATATATGCATGAGGACAAAGGTAAAGGTGTACAAGGCATGTGTGCTCTCTTGTCTTCTTCATACCTGCGAGACCTGGGTCACATATCGACACCACCTTAAGCAATTGGAGCGTTTCCATCAGATGTGTCTCAGACAGATCCATGGCGTTTACTGGAGGGACCACATGAGTGATGTCGAGATTTTGGAAAGCTCTATGTGTGACAGTATAGAAGCTCTTGTGCTTAAGCAACGACTCCGTTGGAGTGGTCACCTTGCCAGGATGAAGGATTCTAGAATACCAAAACAACTCTTTTATGGAGAGTTGGTTAATGGAAAACAACCGCCACATAAACCAAAAAAAGAGGTATAAGGATTCCTTGAAAGCCTCTTTGAAAGACGTTAACATCTCTGCTGATACATGGGAAATTATTGCTGTTGATCGTAATAAATGGAGAAAGACTGTATATGAGGGAAAAGTTGCCTTTGAGGCATCTCGAATCGCATACGAGAAAGTAAAGCGGGATGTGAGGAAGGGAATTGCTGTTGCACTTCCAGACGGCGAGGGTCCCCCTATGGTCCGAACATGCAGCGTCTGTGCGAAACTCTGCCTAAGCAAAGCTGGACTCGAAAGTCATCTTCGCTGTCATAAAGTAAGACCAGTGGTTGACTACCAGGCTGCTGTTGGAGATGCTACTCATCATGCTTGCCAAACATGTGGTAAATCAGCAGGAGGGCTCAAGCGACATGCAAAAGTACACGAACTCCAACCACAGCCGGCTATTCCCAGTGAATGTTTTGGTTGCCGACTCTGTGCAAGACATTTTAGATCATTGGCTGGGCTAAAAAGCCACATTCGATCGCAGCGCTGTTAGTTGCTATCGTGTGTGTGTGTATAGATATGTTTATGTGTGTGCGTGTGTGTATATATATATGTATATGTATATTATTATTGTTGTTGTTGTCGTTATTATTATTTTTGTTATTATTATTATTATTATTATTATATGTGTGTATGTATATATATATGTGTGTATATATATATATATGTATATGTGTATATATATATATATATATATATTTCTTTTTTTTATTTTATTTTTTTTTTATTTATTTATTAATTTTTTTTTCTCCTCGTGCAATGGCCATACTCGATAACGCGGGGGCAGCCATCATGTGTGTATGTATGTATGCATGCATGTATGTATGTATGTATGTATGTATGTATGTATGTATTTATGTCAGGTCACCAGTTGGTGATACTGGTAACATGTATCCCAGTACAACCTGTCTCATGGTCGGGTCGTTGGCGACTAAACTGGCAACCCCACCAAGGTTTCTTGGTGAGAGTGTGATTTTGGACATCCTGCAGGACTAAAAACAAAACCTGTCAAAGGGCAAAGGAGCTCTTAAGAGTCAATGGCCATCCAAATTCACCGGGAGAGATGACCCCTTAGCCTTTCTCAAGGCAGAATTCTAGGAGAAGGAAAACTCTGATATAACACCTGCATCCCTGATGGTATCCAATGATGTTGACTTGTTGTTCTTTTTGGTAAATATCATCTTGGTTAAGAGAGTGGGACTGGCTTTGTGCAGTGCCTTTGCTCACTATAAAAGCTTCAAGGCACAGGATTTGCTTTATATCTGGAGATCTCTCTGCACTTGTCATCACATGGTACCATGGGCCCAGCACTATGTGTCAATAATTGTCACAAGTGTCATGTTTGTACCAGAGTTTTCAAGTCGCTGGCTGGACTAAAAAGTCACGCTTGTTCAGTGCATCGGTAGGGGTTCTCCTACATGGATATAAAGTAGTGGCCGTACTCGAAAAAGAGTTGGCAGCCACCATATATGTATGTATGTGTGTATGTATGTATGTATGTATGTTCTGCTTTTATAATTTCACAAATGTTTGCCAATAGAGAGAGAGTCGGTTTCTTACATAGATACAAGACTCTCTGATTGGAATTTACACAACATCAACTTGGTAGATATGTATCCATGTCTGCATGCATGCATGTGTGTGCAGGTATGAATGTTATTGCATGTGTGCATGTGTATGTTTTCAGTTGTATGTGTGCATGTGCATATGCTTTGAATCTGTACAAGTGTATATGTAGTTATTAGATGCAGAATTTTAGGAAGGTTTTACATATTTTTACTGTTCCATTAATGGGTTGTACTTGTAATTTCCTGACTAGTATGTATATATGTATGTATGAATGTATGTATTATGTATGTATGTTTTATTGAATAAAATGACACAAGGCCGGACTGGTGAAATTCCTTGAAAGATTTATTTCAGCAAACATTATGTACCTTTTTAGTGGCCAGGTTCAGTAGGATCCCGGTGTCATCATCAGGTGTATATTACATAACAGTTATATAATAAAGGAATAATGGTAAACACAACCAGGAAAGAAAGCAGAGAAAACAATCAGAGGACAAATGAAGAGAGAAAATGTGTTTGACTTGAAGGCGATCAACAGGGACAGCTGTTGACAGTTTGGTTAACTATACGGAATTACCAGTTTTATCTAGTGGTGAACCACCAAACTTAAATGGATATATAATAGTTGTAACTAGAAGTTTTAGCTGTTAACAGCAAGTACTCTTCGATTTGTTTAAGGCAATCACAAAGCACTCAATGGATCGAAAGTTAAAATCAAACATTAGGTTATATAAAACAAACATTAGGTTATAATAATCAAATATTAGGTTATAATAATCAAACATTAGGATATAATTGTTTCTACTTTTGGCACAAGGCCAGCAATTACCCAGTACATTACTGGTACTTTATTTTATCGACCCCGTAAGGATGAAAGGCAAAGTTAACCTCGGCGGGATTTGAACTCAGATCATAAATGGATGTAACTATGCTGGAAAGCATGTCCGACCCTCTACCGATACTGCCAATTCACCGAATAATCAAACATTAGGTTATATAAATCAAACATTATATTATAAAGTGTGACACCAAGAAAACTGACCGAAGGCACCGGCTATACATATGACATAGCTACGATAGATACAGAAAAGTTACATATGTGTGTGTATATATATATATTTATATATATATATATATATGTGTGTGTGTGTGTGTTTGTGTGTATGTAATTATGTATGTATGTTTGGATGGATGATGTAAGTATGCAATTATATGTATGTACGTATGTGGGTGTCTGTGTGTGTAAGATACTTAAATGTTTCGAAACATTTGATACACGAAAATGTCACTCTGGTATATATAAATTGCAGCAAAGAAAACAAACAGTAGAGTTTTAGAGTAACGTAACACTAAATAAGTTCAACTTTTCACCATATATCCAAAGAAATGTTGCCACTAAATTGGAGTAAAGTTTCAAAGTTCTCTCTTGCGTGTATTTTAAATATCGTTGTATGGAGGAGTTTTATTCTCTCACACAAAATATGACATATATAGGGTAACCCCGATATAATTCTATTTCTAATTCATAAATAACATTCTATGAAATTATATTTATCTCTCTTATCTGTTAATTTAAAAGTGCTGTTACATGTTGTAAGTACATGTAGATTTTCAATTAATTGTATTTGTTTTGTTATCACACATCCCAAACCACTCTAGTGATTCGTGTCCACCACATTCAATCATATGTTGTAAATGTCGAGCGAAATTGTCAATTGCTGATTATTTCAAATATGTTACAATTACCCGAAAATGTTAATAGAGCATTTTGTGCTTGATCTATGATGGATGCAAAAGGTCAGAAGATACATCTTCATGAAAAGTAATACGCCTTTACATATGTCAATATTGTTAAGTAATTCTTGAAAGTGCAATTTGCTGACAACGAGATTGTTGTGACTAAAGAAGGTGGACATATTTAGCAGCTAATGGAATCTAAATACACATACTTCTATGTTGCTTTCCATTCATTTTCGTTAAGTGTGTTACTTTATAATTTTATATTTATATCAAATTGTAAAATGTTACATAATTTTTAAACCACTCATTACTAGTGCTTCTGACGGGTGTGGAACTGGCTGATCAAAGAATGGGTTTATTCATTCACTACCATATTCTAGGACTAATACACGATTAGTAATTTAAGATATTTGATTACAAAAATGGAGTGTAAATATCAGAATAATGAAATTAATCTCTCTCTTTCTCTCTCTCTGTTTATGATTCCTTCTGACTTTAATCTCGATAAAGTCGCAGCACAGTTATTTTAGAATTATAACATTGATCTAGGCTGGAGTAATTAACTTCTTTAACTTGAGAATATGGAATCTATAAACAAGAATGTAGACGATCTATATAACATCCTATTTAGCTGTTAGATTGTCAAGGCATAGATTTTATCTGCTTATAGAGGACATTCAAATAATCCTCAATACAAGTGTTTTTTATCATTTTCCTCCAAATATAACATCTGAAGGTGTGATCCCATTTTGATTCGTGGAAGTAAAATAAATTGCTGGGCTTTGGCTTATCGTATATATATATATATATATATATATATATATATATACATATATATATATATATATATATATATATATATATATATATATATATATATATATATATATAAATATATATATATATATATTGTTATACTTGGGGAGGGTCATATTTGTGTAATATTGCCAGAATTAATAACAGAACACACTCACTGTTTGGTTGGTTTTCGCTTCTCGCTGTCTTTTATATCTGCGATCTAACTTAATCGGTCCTCAATGTTGCCATTGACTGACCGATACAGATACAATATAGACACAAACACATATATATAGTTTACATAATTTACATAAATCTTTCGTTGCACATCTGCAACATCGTCAGTGGTGTTATATTTTTTCCTCCTGTTGTGTTGTATGTCTACGCCATTTTTTTATTCAGAGACAGACTGAATAAAAAAATGGCGTAGACATACAACACAACAGGAGGAAAAAATATAACACCACTGACGATGTTGCAGATGTGCAACGAAAGATTTATGTAAATTATGTAAACTATATATATGTGTTTGTGTTTATATTGTATCTGTATTATTTTTGACCGTCGGTCAGTCAATGGCAACATTGAGGACCGATTAAGTTAGATCGCAGATATAAAAGACAGCGAGAAGCGAAAACCAACCGAACAGTGAGTGTGTTCTGTTATTAATTCTGGCAATATTACATAAATATGACCCTCCCCAAGTATAACAATATTTGTTTCGACACACGATTTCATATAAAAAACCTCGCTAAACTATATATATATATATATATATATATATATATATATATATATATATATAAATAAAATTATCGAGAATCGAAACTTCGGCCCACGAAATAACGGCCCACGAAATAACGAAAAACAATCTCCGAAATGTGCGGCAAAGTGCTCAATGGTAATGGTTCGAATGAACCAGAGCTATAACTAACGTTTAATACCAAACACACTGAGACGATGCTTAAACAATCATTCGCACAGCCAAAAAATACGATCAAGTAATTCGGGTCAAACAAATAAAAATATACATGATTGAAAAATAAACATGATTGAAAAATAAACATGATTGAAAAATAATTGAAAAAACAAAATAAAATATATATATATATATATATATATATATATATATATATATATATATATATATATAATTAAGAGAGTAAAACAAAGAATCCTTTAATACATCAAAAGTTTTTATTAGCCGACAATGTTTCGTCCTATTAAGGACTCATCAGGGCAATCAAAACAACAAGAAGTAATATCGGCAGATACAAGCCGGAAGCTCCGAAGAATATGGAGTGTACATACACTAAAGTCATGCAAAAATATATAATAAAAATAAAAATAAAAATAATAAAAATATATAATAAGAATAACTAAGGATGTATATAACATTAAGAACCATATTACAAATATAGTCCAAAGCAACTAACCTAAAGCTAAACAAATGTGGTTATATAGAGCAGGAATTATATATAACACAATGTAATATAACATAATACATTATAATAATATACCTTTACCAACATTAAAATTACAATTAAAAATCAAAAGGTACAATATATACATGTATATATGTGCGCGCACACACACACACACACACACACATACAACAATACGCACATCTATGTTCAACTACACGAATTAAGCCTTATTAGAAGTTTGAATATAAAAATATAAAAAATAAGCATGATAAGAGTGAAAATAATACCAATACATCTACCCAATATACATGAGGCAATAATATGATATAATTACAAGAGACACATATAATAAATAATAAACAATAAAATTATATAATTCAATATAATATAATATCATATAATAGATAATCCCCGGTTAATTTACACAAACAATATAGATGTCACAATAATAATATAATGATAATATGTTAACAAT
The DNA here is from genome assembly GCA_964016885.1 of Eledone cirrhosa. Taxonomy (NCBI): domain Eukaryota; kingdom Metazoa; phylum Mollusca; class Cephalopoda; order Octopoda; family Eledonidae; genus Eledone; species Eledone cirrhosa. Next base: position 9,789,082 of record OZ024743.1, read on the forward strand.
GTACTAACATTTACAATAAACAATATATACAAATCGATTCATACTGGGTTACAGAGTAAATGAGGAAAAATAAATTATACAATACTCAAAAAACACTATGATGGTACAGAAAAAATTATGATGGTACAGAAAAAATATACAGACATCTTACATGATATGTAAAGTCTAAATATCATAATGTTACATATAATGAACAGTAAGTAATAAGGATCAATATTACAATATTACAAAAATACAGACATCTTACATGATATATAAAGTTTAAATATCATAATGTTACATATAATGAACAGTAAGTAATAAGGATCAATATTACAATACAATATAATATAATATATTATATAAAATAAATTGACATAAAATAATATATGAATACTTATAATTACAAGGTTAGTAGACAGACATATGTGGATGTGTAAGTATAAGCCAGACAGTGAATAGTAAATAGAATATAACATATAGAATAAAATAAATAAATATAATCAACCGGAAATTACAAAACAAAAACAAATATATACACATTCAGGTCTCACATGCGGTTAAGTAGTTAGGTAAAAACTAAGGAAAACAATCACTTTAATTGACTCAAAACCCTATTTGATAAATTAATATTAAAAATATTAAAACTATCCAATAAGGTAGTATAATATTAGCTGTAGTTTAAGTCATTAAAGTTTATAAACTTTAATGTTTCGTTACAAATGTTTACAAAAAGGAATGAAATTTTTTACTATCATATACATAACGATATCTAAAAAACTGACTTAAGTAGAATTAAGGTAGGCTAATGGGGACAGAATTGAAGAAATATATGGAGGGTGCAAAGGGGCATAAAATATAGTCGATATACTATAATAAATAATAGAACGGAGCGTAAAAGAGGGGGGGGTTAAATATAATCATAGTCAATCTGGAGTGGTTGACAATAAGTTTATGTGCGCATGGGGGGAGGGGGAGGGGAGGGGGGTTATCCAAAGATGAATCTGAATAAAATTAAAAATAAAATTAAAAATAAAATTAATAATAAAAATAGAAATAAAGATAATAATAAAATAAAGTAAATGGCGTAAAGTGTGTAATCTTATATATATTAACAAGGTGTAATAGTGAAAACATAGATATGGTACAGTAGCCAAATGATTATGAGAGCTAGAATGAAGAGTCATAAAAAACCAATGGTAATAATGATGATAACAATAATGTTGGCAAACAAAAGAACCTAAACTAAAAAATAAGTAATGGAATATATCTGCTAATGGGTACAATTTGTACTACTAGAACGTTTGGGTTTATAATAAAAGTAAGAATTAGAAATGGCGTGGGGGCAAGAAGAGAATATCTCAGACTTTCTATTAAGTAAGGATACGCTAGAGAAAATTATAGAGTGTGTCTCAAGGTTACAGAGATTATAATTTTCTCTAGCGTATCCTTACTTAATAGAAATTCTGAGATATTCTCTTCTTGCCCCCACGCCATTTCTAATTCTTACTTTTATTATAAACCCAAACGTTCTAGTAGTACAAATTGTACCCATTAGCAGATATATTCCATTACTTATTTTTTAGTTTAGGTTCTTTTGTTTGCCAACATTATTGTTATCATCATTATTACCATTGGTTTTTTATGACTCTTCATTCTAGCTCTCATAATCATTTGGCTACTGTACCATATCTATGTTTTCACTATTACACCTTGTTAATATATATAAGATTACACACTTTACGCCATTTACTTTATTTTATTATTATCTTTATTTCTATTTTTATTATTAATTTTATTTTTAATTTTATTTTTAATTTTATTCAGATTCATCTTTGGATAACCCCCCCTCCCCTCCCCCTCCCCCTCCCCGCATGCGCACATAAACTTATTGTCAACCACTCCAGATTGACTATGATTATATTTAACCCCCCCCTCTTTTACGCTACGTTCTATTATTTATTATAGTATATCGACTATATTTTATGCCCCTTTGCACCCTCCATATATTTCTTCAATTCTGTCCCCATTAGCCTACCTTAATTCTACTTAAGTCAGTTTTTTAGATATCGTTATGTATATGATAGTAAACAATTTCATTCCTTTTTGTAAACATTTGTAACGAAACAGTAAAGTTTATAAACTTTAATGACTTAAACTACAGCTAATATTATACTACCTTATTGGATAGTTTTAATATTTTTAATATTAATTTATCAAATAGGGTTTTGAGTCAATTAAAGTGATTGTTTTCCTTAGTTTTTACCTAACTACTTAACCGCATGTGAGACCTGAATGTGTATATATTTGTTTTTGTTTTGTAATTTCCGGTTGATTATATTTATTTATTTTATTCTATATTTTATATTCTATTTACTATTCACTGTCTGGCTTTACTTACACATCCACATATGTCTGTCTACTAACCTTGTAATTATAAGTATTCATATATTATTTTATGTCAATTTATTTTATATAATATATTATATTATATTGTATTGTAATATTGATCCTTATTACTTACTGTTCATTATATGTAACATTATGATATTTAAACTTTATATATCATGTAAGATGTCTGTATTTTTGTAATATTGTAATATTGATCCTTATTACTTACTGTTCATTATATGTAACATTATGATATTTAGATTTTACATATCATGTAAGATGTCTGTATATTTTTTCTGTACCATCATAATTTTTTCTGTACCATCATAGTGTTTTTTGAGTATTGTATAATTTATTTTTCCTCATTTACTCTGTAACCCAGTATGAATCGATTTGTATATATTGTTTATTGTAAATGTTAGTACATTGTTAACATATTATCATTATATTATTATTGTGACATCTATATTGTTTGTGTAAATTAACCGGGGATTATCTATTATATTATATTATATTATATTGAATTATATAATTTTATTGTTTATTATTTATTATATGTGTCTCTTGTAATTATATCATATTATTGCCTCATGTATATTGGGTAGATGTATTGGTATTATTTTCACTCTTATCATGCTTATTTTTTATATTTTTATATTCAAACTTCTAATAAGGCTTAATTCGTGTAGTTGAACATAGATGTGCGTATTGTTGTATGTGTGTGTGTTTGTGTGTGTGCGCGCACATATATACATGTATATATTGTACCTTTTGATTTTTAATTGTAATTTTAATGTTGGTAAAGGTATATTATTATAATGTATTATGTTATATTACATTGTGTTATATATAATTCCTGCTCTATATAACCACATTTGTTTAGCTTTAGGTTAGTTGCTTTGGACTATATTTGTAATATGGTTCTTAATGTTATATACATCCTTAGTTATTCTTATTATATATTTTTATTATTTTTATTTTTATTTTTATAATATATTTTTTCATGACTTTAGTGTATGTACACTCCATATTCTTCGGAGCTTCCGGCTTGTATCTGCCGATATTACTTCTTGTTGTTTTGATTGTCCTGATGAGTCCTTAATAGGACGAAACATTGTTGGCTAATAAAAACTTTTGATGTATTAAAGGATTCTTTGTTTTACTCTCTTAATTTTTCGGCTCTGTTTAACTGCATTGAGCTATACCTTTTACTGTCATTTCTATAATACGTAGAGGGTGTTTAACTCCAACACGCTCCAGTATTTTAATCCTTATATATATATATATATATATATATATATATATATATATATATATATATATATATATATATATAGAGAGAGAGAGAGAGAGAGAGAGAGAGAGAGAGAGAGAGAGAAGAGGATGGTGAGAATGAGAGAACACGTGTGTATGGATGCGTGTGTGAGAATGAGACAGAAAGGGAGAGAGAGAGAGAGAGCAAGAGAGAGAGAGAGAGAGAGAGAGAGAGAGAGAGAGAGAGAGAGAGAGAGAGAGAGAGAGAGAGAGAGAGAGAGAGAGAGAGAGAGAGAGAGAGAGAGAGAGAGAGAGAGAGAGAGAGAGAAAATGTTTATATAGAGATTTTTGTCGCAGAATTGCGAATGAAAAATGGAAAGAGTGAGGGAATAATATGGAGGGTAGATATTAGGTGGAAAGGGAAAGTTGTGATATTATGAATAGCTTGACAGGTGGAAATATGAGGAAAAATGTAGCAAGAGCTATGTCTGTTGAAATGGATGGTGAGGTCAGGTGAATAAAGTTATATGTGAGAATGCAGAGTAGCTGGGGACAGTCAATAGGACACGTACACTAAAACAAGATAGAAAGTGCATTGAAATAGCAAGCAACTACATAACTGCACTAACTGAAGGAATGACAGGCGTGGCAGCATGTCATGTCGTGAACAGTGTATGCACAACATGTTTATATAAGCCCAAGTGGTATATATAAAATATATATACTTGTATTCAATAATAAAATTACACGAATAAATGCTGATATAAATCTATAGAAAACGTTTGTAAGCTTGAAGAGAATATTTCTGGTGAAATTTGCGACGTATTTAAAGGTGATGTAGTGCAGAGAATACTATGTCGATTATAGGGTGTTGCTTCTATTTTTTGTGGAGGCATCACGGATAACACCATGTATTCAGGCGGATTCTAGGGCTTATTTTAGGCTACGTATTTGAAGACATAAACGAACCGATTGTATAACTCGGGTCTCAGCCCAGTAAACATGGTAACTTTGGGCTTCAAAGTGGCCAACGAATACGCTGACGTAATTGTACCAACTTAAATATAGAGTGTCTTCAGATAAGCTATTTTACATTGACAGTCTCAAATTAAACAAAGCCTGAAATTAAACAATTAATATGAAAAATTATATTTGATTAGCTAGTGATAAACATGTATAATTTGTTTAAATCCTAAGAACCTCTTAGCCTCATCTACATTCTCCTTCCCCCAAAAGATAACAAGTTTTACACATACTTCAAACAGTGCATAGCTCAATATACCTTCTACACTCAATGACTACATATCGCTACCACATAGCATGAAACATCTTATACATACTTCAAACAGAGTACCTTTTATAAGTTCCACATCCAATAACCACATTTTATTACCATATAGCATCAACGTTTTTCAGTTTAGATCTACTACTCCAAAATATTGAGTTATTGGAGATCGCTATAATTGTTGTAATTACCTGTATGAACATTCATAAAGTGATATAATTTCTCTGGTTTTCTTCTAGATTATTTCATAATAGGTGTCTCAGACGAATTAACCACTTTTATGAATTTTCAAAGAAATATTCGCATATATTCAATTTAACTAGTATATAGGTAACATTTTGTATGTAACCAATCTACAAAAGATAAAATAAAGTTATCTAATCATTCTTGTTATTGAATAAAATTCCTAACCGAGGTATGAATAATATATAATTATTAACAACGTATCACTGAATTGTTCTACGAGGGAAACGATTCAATAAACTATCGAGTGGTCAGATTTATCGTACTGACCATTCGTTAATTTATTGAATGATAAATATTCCTTCCATCCAAGTCTGCACTTATTGAATACATTTGCTCAACAAAACGCATTGATTACAATAATAAAACCACGAAAATTTAGATTGAAACCCTTCTTCTTCAAATTTAGACAAAATCCAGATATACCGGGAAAACTATATCAGTTTTTAGTGAATTAGTCACAGGGTTATTTACTTTGGTAAACGCCACTGCAGGCAAACTCTTGGGTGCTCATCACATTCATACGACCAGCTATCATCCAGCCTCCAATGGAATGGTCGAGAGGTTTCATAGACAGTTGAAAGCTGCACTTCGCGCTACTCCTGATCCGCAACGTTGGACCGAATTTTTGCCAATCGTGCTTCTTGGTTGTCGTTCTGCCATTAAGACAGATTTAGGTTTTTCTTCTGCTGAACTTCTTTATGGTACCACATTGTCTCTTCCTGGACAAATGTTAGCACCAGTGGATTCATCACATCTTGACCCAGCATCATATGTCCCCAGGATTCGTTCGTATTTCTCGGATCTTCCACCAATGAACCCTCGTGACTAATCTATTTCTTCTGCTGTCCCATCGTGGACACACATTTTCATACTGAATGATTCCGTCAAGGGACCTCTTACGTCACCTTATAATGGACCTTTTCGTGTGCTTTCGCACACACCAAAACACTTTACAGCGACTAGCGCCACCTTGCCCGGGGAGAAAAAACTAATTGGAGTTACTTCCCGTTGAATTCTAGAAGATTCCTTGAACTTCCGGTCTAGGGATTATAAAGGAGGGAGAAAAGAGACATCCTGGTTTTTGGCGACGATAAAAGTTAATTAATCCCAAGAAATGGCGTAATTGTCTCAAGGATGTTGGTGGTGCTAATTGCTGAATCGCCTCTACCTTAGATGGCAAAGGACGAATGCCTTCTGAATCTATAAGGTGTCCAAGGAATTCCAGTGAATCTGCACCAAACACACATTTAGCTGGGTTGATTCTGACCTGGTACGATTGGAGACGTTGAAATAACTGAGATAGATGTTGATGATGATGTTCAGCTGTGTCACTGGCTATCAGGAGATCATCAACGTAAGCAAACACTAAATCCAATCCACGCGTGACTTCATCGATAAAACGCTGGAACGAGCTAGAGGCATTCCGCAAGCCAAAAGGCATGGACAGGAATTCAAATGAAACAAAGGGGGTGGTCACAGCTATTTTTTGTATATCCTCTGGATTCATGGGCATCTGGTTGTATGCACGTATTAGATCTATTTTGGAAATGTGTGCACATGTTGAGATGTCCGATGGGACAGCAGAAGAAATAGATTGGTCACGAGGGTGGAAGATCCGAGAAATACGAACAAATCCTGGTGACATATGATGCTGGGTCAAGATGTCTCTTTTCTCCCTCCTTTATAATCCATAGACCGGAAGTTCAAGGAATTTTTTAGTATTCAACGGGAAATAACTCCAATTAGTTTTTTCTCTCCGGGCAAGGTGGCGCTAGTCGCTACAAGGCTCCCCTCCAGACGATAGTTGATAATAACCGTAAGGTTATTGTAGCGAGGAGCCGTAGAATAAGGAGCAAGCAAAACAAAAGGTACATAAATTACAATGGTTTGTAACAGAAGCAAAGTATGAAAATAAACATGCATAAAAATGTAACTGGAACAATACAATTCAAAACAGTACAAGGGAGCAAGGACAATAGTGCTCAAAATAAGTTCAAAATGTTTCAAAGTCAAATAGTTAATGCTACTAGGTGTTATACGAATATTGTTTTTGAGAGTTTCCGTGGCCATATTACTGTCCTGCCACTTCGTGTGACATATGGTTGTGTGGTATGTGGTGTTTGCGGTGGAGGTGAAGGTGTTGTGTGGGAGTGTATGTGCGAGGTATGTCAGGCAATGATGTGAGACTTTCAGAGAAAGCCTTCTTTGCTCTGTCAACGGATGTTACGTCTTTTCGACCATTGACAGCCACTGTAAAGTGTTTTGGTGTGTGCAAAAGCACATGAAAAGGTCCATTATAAGGTGACGTAAGAGGTCTCTTGACGGAATCATTCCGTATGAAAATGTGTGTCCACGTAGAGGTGTCCCATGGGACAGCAGAAGAAATAGATTGGTCACGAGGGTTCATTGGTGGAATATCCGAGAAATACGAACGAATCCTGGTGACATATGATGCTGGGTCAAGATGTGATGAATCCACTAGTGCTAACATTTGTCCAGGAAGAGACAATGTGGTACCATAAAGAAGTTCAGCAGAAGAAAAACCTAAATCTGTCTTAATGGCAGAACGACAACCAAGAAGCACGATTGGCAAAAATTCGGTCCAACGTTGCGGATCAGGAGTAGCGCGAAGTGCAGCTTTCAACTGTCAATGAAACCTCTCGTCCATTCCATTGGAGGCTGGATGATAGCTGGTCGTATGAATGTGATGAGCACCCAAGAGTCGTGATATTTCACGAAATAAGGAAGCTTCAAACTGGCGTCCACGATCCGTAGTTATTTTAGTAGGAACACCGAAACGAGCAATCCAATTGGAAATGAAAGCTCGTGCAACGGACTCTGCGGTTATGTCCACGAGAGGTATGGCTTCAGGCCACCGCGAGAATACGATTGATACAAGTCAATATGTATGTGAACCCACGATTAACGGGCCATGGGCCAACAATATCCATGTGAATATGACGGAAACGTGCGTCTGGCGGGCTGAATTTCCCAAGAGGAGCGCGGACATGCCGTAAATCTTAGAGCGCTGACACTTCAAACAAGAACGTGCCCAACCGGTGATTAAACGACGCATATTAGGCCAAAGAAATCGAGCCGTAATAAGCTTCACCGTGGTAGCTATGCCGGGATACGACAAGGATCGGGGGCAATCTGGAACAAGTGGTCTGGGTGAGCCAGTAGAAATATCGCAAAGAATTTTTCCTTCAGCAGACGGATGAGGTAAATATTCAAATTTACAGCAGGAAAACTGGGTAGAAGAAATGTCCAACGAATTCAGAGTAGGTTGGTCAGTTGCAATGGCAACTAAATTGATATGTGCAGGAGACGCAAGAGAACACACAGAAAGTCGAGATAATGCGTCCGCTGGTATGTTGGCAGCTCCAGCTATATGACGAATGTCACTGGTGTACTGGGAGATGAAATCCAAATGTCCAGTGAAGCTGTACCAAACACACATTTAGCTGGGTTGATTCTGACCTGGTACGATTGAAGACGTTGAAATAACTGAGATAGATGTTGCTGATGATGTTCAGTTGTGTCACTGATAAACAGGAGACCATCCACGTAAGCAAACACGAAATCCAATCCACGCGTGACTTCATCGATAACACGCTGGAACGTGCTAGAGGCATTCTGCTCCACTAGCGATTACAGTAAAAGACATAATCATGAACCCTCCCCAAGGCGTCTCCTACGAGTCTCTGAAGACAGAGGTACTGCGTGGGAAACGCCTTGGAGAGGGTTCGTGATTATGTCTTTTACTGTAGTCGCTATATGTTCTTGAGTGACATTTATTTAAATGATCACGGAAGGATGGATATAACCAAATATTGAAAGTTTTTTTTTTGTCCGCTGTTCCAACTATTTGAGAAGGCACCAAATACTGCCTTTCCACCAGCAGAAATTATTGATACAGTATTGATATTTAGTATTGATATTTAGGGCGTTGGGTTGGCAGTATCGGTAAAGCATCGGAAAACATGCTTAGGGGAATATAGTCTGCATTCTGTGTTCAAATTGTGCCGAGGTTAGCTTTGCATTTCATCCTTACGGAGTCGATAAAATAAAGTACCAGTAATACACTGGGGTGAATTTAATCGACTTTCCACTCCAAACAAAGTTGTCGGTCTTGTGCAGAATTAAGAAACCATTATTTATCCATTCAAAAGGGCGGTGCATTGACAAAGTCGGTGAAGAGTCGGACAACATGGTTTGTAGAATATAATTACGTCTCTTTACGTTCTGAGTTCAAATCGTGTCGGAGTTAGTTTTGCATTTTATTCTTACGGTGTCAATAAAATGTCATTAAGGCACAAGTGTCGATTTAATCGAATTACTCCTTCCCTTAAAATTGCTGGATTTGTTCCCAAAGTAGAAACAATCATACATACGTACACATATTACATATAATCCTTACAATAATTGAAAAGAAAACATAGCATCTAAGGTACACAAATATTGAAATCTACAAGTGACAACATAAATTTATAATAACCTAAATGTTTCTTTAAATATTTCTTTAAAACGATGGAATGGTGTGGAACACGAAACAACGATTTCATTTTCATTAATTTTTATATTGGAACATTTAAAAGATTTAACAAGCGGTGTTAAACGAAGGTATCCCCGGATGTATACAATAAGTAGGAAAGTAGAGTAAAGGGTAACTGTTGCCGGATCTAGTTAAGAGTATGGAAATAATATTTAGAATGTCAATAAAATTAGTTATAATCATAATGCTTTCTGATATAAGCAAAAGGCCAAGTAACTTTGGGGAAAGGGAAAGTTGATTAAATCGACTCCTCAGTACATTACTGGTACTTGATTTTATCAACCCCATAAGGATGAAAGGCAAAGCTAACCTCGGCGGGATTTGAACTCAGAATTTAAAGGGCCATAACTCTATGCCACTAAGTATGTTGTTCGACTCTCTACCGATTTTTCCAATCCACCGCCCTGATAGTAATAATAACAACTATAAAAATGATTACTTCTTTAATTTTCACAAAGATAGTGAATGTGAGACACTTGACAGAAACGCACAAAACATTAGGTTAATGCTTTAACATTGTGAGAAAATTAGTGTTGGAAAAGAAATAATTGTGTATTAGAAATAGGTTATTTTTAGTTCCAAATAGATCTTCTCGAGGAACCACGATATATCCAGGTTGCAAAAACTCTCGCAGTCTATTAGCTATATTCACATATTGAGACAGGTTTCATCCAATAAAGCTATAACTGTCATTCTCACCAGCATTTCAGTATATTTATTGGAGAATATAACTCTCGCTCTCCAATGTTTGTGGGAAGAATTAATCAATCGCCCTATTGATATTAATAAAACACCTAGCAGAGTCATATTTGTTACGAGAATTCAGCTCACGTAACAAGGCTGTGGTTAACCTTCCCCTTTCGCCTACCATCTTTTCTGTTCTGTTGACGTAGGGCTAAACACATTTGGACATGCTGTAGTTGAGAAAGAATTTTCTGAAGGTGTCTCTACTGTGTTTGTGCATTGGGAAAGCTTTATCCGGGGAATTACTGCTTAAAACACTATACTCGTTATGGGAGTGGGCAGTAGGATATTTCCGAAAAGTGGCAAAGATTCTCTTAAGAAAAGAACACGCCGACCGGCTGCTATTTAGTGGCGGTGAAGATTGCAATATATGTGTAATATACGAAAATATATATTGTTAAATCTACCAAATTGGGAGAAGGTAATTAATCCTTTTACAGATTTAAGAATAATCTTTGCCTGTCCTGTTGCATTGTAACTGGGTATAAATCACTTGAAACATTTCGAGTTATGATCTTTAATTATTAAAATATGAAATCTCATGCCTAAGTGTATGGTTTTGGTTATCTGTTTATTTGCAAAGGAATTGGTAAATCTTGCAAATATGAAATTCTAGAGATATGATCAGGTGTGAAGACCGGCCTTTATTAATTTATTTTTAATCAATTAATATAAACTGTTTCAATGATCATCTCTGATGAGATAAGGAAGAATGTCGGTTATCTTATGACGCTTGACTAGAAAAACAACAACTATAGTTCTTTCTGGTTTGTATCTTCATTAAATTCATTCTACAGTATGATAACGAAATTTGGTTGACATCTGCAAACATGATTTTCATCCTGGTATAGCGATATTTCATTTCTTTGACAAGCTTTTTTTTTTTTTTGTCTAAAAGTAAAAGTTAAAAATAAATCACACTAGTGTGATTGTGAGATTTCAATGTTGAAACTTTTATAATTTTATGCATGAAAAAGATTCCTTTTACAGACCAAGTATTGTGAGACTCTGACAAACTGGTTGACTTGAATGTAAACATAGTTTAGTCAATCTTTGAAAATGAAAACCAAATTTCTTTTCTCCATCAGTTAGGGCTTCGTAGATATAAACGTAACTTATTCTATGTTTTTATTTTCATGGGATTTGAAAGAGTATAATTGATACTGATATAGATACCTATTTAATCATAGCTGTTTCTGAATCCACTTCGATTTTTATAAGTTGATGTTATTTTTGTTTTTAATTTGCCTGTTTCATGTTAGATCTTCAATATTTCCATAGAACGCTTATTATGATAAGATTACAGATAGATTTGCGTGATCTAGAATTGACTCTATTGATATTGACACAGCCTGTTTATTTATTGATCTAAAATCACTGTTCATCTCAAATCATCGAAACCTACTTTCATTACAAAATATTACGAATTATTTGTTTCTCATATAAACCAGATGTTCTAAAGAGCGATTCGAATTACAGGAAATTTTTTCAGTTTAGACTACAGTTTATAGCAAATGGGAATATCAATGTCAAGAAACGATAAAATGTCAATCAATCTTCGATAAAAGAAAGGATGTAATTCAAGACTGATTATTCTAGAAATACAAAATATTACTTTAAAAAGAAATGTTCTCTTCATTTATATTTTAGAAATCCAGGCGGGCTACGAAATTCATATTTTTATTTGGATTATTTTTAGGGAGGTGGTGGAATATAAATTACCGGAGGTGAATTCAACGAAATAGATCATTTGTGTATTAAATGAAAATGGTTTCGAAATAAATCTATTCTATTTTTGGCAGCAATATATTTTCTGAAAATTTATAAAACATTCAAATTTATACATACTTGAGAAGTGTTTTCAAAGGGAGTATCGTTTCTCCTTGTGGGGATTTAATTGTTTAAAGGAATAATAAGTAATTATCAATCAATAATTTACAACTTAGCTGACATTCATTTTCATGGCAATACGCTAAGCAATAATGATATATGGAATTCAGATCGTTTGACAAATTTGTTACTTGTTATAGTTGTTGTGCTTATATCTAGGTTAGCCATGATTGGGCATGCTTATAATTAATTGTTTCTACTTTTGGCACAAGGCCAGCAATTACCCAGTGCGTTACTGGTGCTTTATTTTATAGACCCGTAAGGATGAAAGGCAAAGTTAACCTCGGCGGGATTTGAACTCAGAATGGAAAGGGCTGCAAAGCATGGCGTCCGACCTTCTACTGATACTGCCAATCCACATTCGTAGTCTTCTCATAGTTTTTCAGTACAAAATATAATCGGTAGGATGGGATTTTAGAGAAATGTACACTTACTAACAGGTCACATGTACATTTATTTGGTATATTGAAGTTGTATTTATTGGTTGGCTGCGCTACTCAAGAGAGATTGTAAAATACTTAAAGATGAATGAATGAAAATTCATTGTTTTATTCTGTTGTTTTTCTTGCAGGCACGCCAAGTACAGTTTGTGTTCATGTAGATACAGAAATCATATATGTTGTACTAATTACGAAACTACCTCATGAACAATTTCGAATTGAATATATATTTTATTCTGACCGAGTCATATTAATAGATTTCTACTGATCTCAATCTATATCAGCATATATGCAACTTATCATATAAGTTGATTTTCATGAACGGATAGAAATATTCATATTGCATACGTTTGTCTGTTATTTATAGATAAGATATCATTTTTAGTTTGTAATCACATATTTTACGTTTCAACCCGATTGCCCGGTATCTTCAGCATTTTCAAATGCAGAGTTGAGCTGACCAACGCCTTATGCATGAAACTTGGTAGATGCATACTCAAAAGAAAACCGTCGTGTACATTATATATATTATTAAATTAAATACTATAAGGGCGGTGGATTGGCAGTATCGGTAGAGGGTCGGACGCCATGCTTTCCAGCATAGTTACGTCCCTTTACGATCTGAATTCAAATCCCGCTGAGGTTGACTTTGCCTTTCATCCTTACGGGGTCGATAAAATAAAGTACCAGTAATGCACTGGGTAATTGCTGGCCTTGTGCCTAAAATAGAAACAATTAAATTAAATACTATAACAAACACATAACACGTAGAAACGCTAAGACGCGCTTGAGTGAACTCCTTATTCAACTTGCAGTGCTTCAAAGATAAAGAAAACTATCGGTATGAAAACACAGGGGAGTTCTGGGCTTAAAAGGAAGTAATTTACAGAGACAGTATTAATATAATGGCTGAATCTCGAATTCGAGAATTACCATCCATTAACGTTTTTCTCATATATGCGTAGCTCGAACACGAACGTTTAGCCTTGTCAAGCACTTTCATTCCTTTTTGCATATGCTTCAACAAAATAAGAAGTAAAAACTAATCTCCCGCAACCCACGTGAAAGTGGTTTAGATCAATAGATCCCTGTTCTTAAAACTTTTTAAAGTGAATAAAGGCCTTGCACTGAACCAATCCAACTCTCCGAACAACAGTGACAGGTATCAAAAAAGAAGAACAGCTCACCATCATTGGCCGCCATCCAGTCGTAGGATTTACATCAGGGTTTTTGTTCTCCTAGAATGATGTTACAAGAATTAGGAGTCTCTAACACCCGATGTTCTAAACGTGCATTCGGGCATCAAACCGAGTATGCATACAAACATGTATTTATGTATGTATGTATGTATGTATGTATGTATGTATGTATGTATGTATGTATGTATGTATGTATGTATGTATGTATCTGTGTGTGTGTGTGTTTATATGTATCGGTGTAAGCTCGGGTGTCGATTTGCATCCGCATATATAATACGTATCGTAACTATTCGATACATGGAAATCGATAAAATAAATGCGAGACTGAAATATGCTTTTGAATCGATCTGATCGATTAAAACTTCAGAAAGCTGTGTTCCAGTATGGCCGTAGTCCAATGATTGAAAATGTAGGATACACAATGAAATGTATTTAGAAATGTCAATACGTAGCTTCGCTGCAGAAAATTACAGTTATATGTGTACTACTCTATATACATCTATGCGTCTCTGCAGTCTGCATATGTTTGTGATGTAGTTTATTACGCATGAATCTTTATGTAACATGTAAATAGACGGAGAGTTTCTCTGTGTGTATTACTCTGTGTACGTATCTTGTGGCATGGGCTTGTGTACTTTTCAGTTGTGGCTATGTGTATCTTACACAATTTTCAATTTCTCCGACTAAGTAATCATTGTCTTCATAAAAATCAATTTCTTCTGTCTATCTCTGCAACGCAGCATATAGTTTCTCCCTTCTGACATCATTCCCAAAACAGAATACCATGTCTTGTTTCTTTCTTGTTTTCTATTTTCTCCCTTTCCTCCTTTCATTCATTATTTTCTTCTTTTCTTTCTTTTTATCTATATATTTTCTTATCTTCCTCTCTACCATTATCCCGTCTTTTTTTTATTTCTATTTTCTCAATTTTCCTACTTTTCTTATTTCCCCGACCCAAAATTATTTATTGCCTACTCTACTTGAAAGATCTTAAACCAAACCGCTATAATACTGCACCAGACCGTCTCCTCCTCTTAACAGGACGAGGCTGGACTATTTCCATCAATTAGATATCAAGCCTATAGTCTATGCGTTATATCTTTAAAATGAGTGTTAGAACCTCAAGTAAAATATAAATACTGTGGTATGAATCTATTCAGTAAAATATTCATTCACTTTAATAGATAATAGTAAACGGATACACAAAGCGGGAAACTCGGTTTAGAAACAGTGTGAATCATAAAATCTGAATTATAAATAATCTCTGTCTCTCTCTTTCCCATTGCCCATCTATCTATATTCATATATATATAAGTATGTGTGTATTTATGTATAATATATATATATATATTCATATATATATTAAATGTAAGTATGTATGTATACGTACATACATATATGTATACAGACGTACAGTACCTGTATGCATATGTGTATATATATGTATATATATATATATATATGCATGCTACTGTACGTCTGTATACATATATGTATGTACGTATACATACATACTTACATTTAAGTAAGTGCCATACTAAGAGTGAGAAATGAAATTTCGTTTTCATTTTTTTCAACATATATATATTCATATATATATATATATATATATATATATATATATATATATATATATATATATATTTATATATATATTACACATAGATACACACATACGCGCACACACACACACATATATATATATGTGTGCGGGTGTATAGTTGGTAAATACACTTGATGCCGAGGTGAAGATGTAACTCCGCGGGTGTTTCGGCGCCTTCCACCACGACACCAGAGCTACACCGGACAACCCACCGATGTTACTGACGAGAACCTTGCGCAGAAGCACAATCTTTAGATGAATCTGACGTTGTGTGTTTGGTTTACGATCTTAATGTCGTGCGCTCAAGTTCCGGTGGTGCATTATGTTTTTGAGAATGTTGTTGCAGTCTACACAGCTGGCAGAAATGAGTTTCAATTGTAAATATGACATCGTTACACAAGGTAACATGATGAAACTCAGTGAGAAGTACGTTGAATGTATACGTGTCTGTGGAATGCTCAGCGACAACCCTCTCGTTCTTTTCATGAATAGGATGTTCCGTTGTTAGTGAAATTCGTCGTCGGTTCCGACGGATGACCCCCAATATATATATATAATTATAAATATACATACACACACACACACACATACACACATGTGTGTGTGCGTGTGGATGTATATATGTATATATAATACATAAAGAGGTCGAAATATAAGGATAAGGAATCTTAATGCCCAATATTATTTTACAGTCTACAACAAGATCAGTAATAAAGAGCCCAATGTTTAATCCAATGGGGAAAATTCTAATCATAGTAGCGTTATATTTTCACTGAACATATTCTTACTTAGTGTGTTCGTAGAAGATTCAGAGCATAGATGCAGCCAAATAGCTATAAGTGTTTATATTCCTATACTCTCCCATATGCACTATCACATTTAATCTGAGATTATAGGATGTTATCTGCCGAGTATAATTGTGAACGTTCGTATACCATCAATGTATATTGACTAGATAATCTAGTGTTCAGTCCCTCTGCGAGGGATTTTAATGGAATAAATCTCTACAAGAACGCAACAAAAAACAACAGCATACACCAACAAGAATCACACACATCCATTTGTATGATATGAGCCAACAATGGAGCGTTAATGATTTCGTACTATCTGCTGAATATATACAAATTTCTCTCATATCCGTCTATTAATGCCACGTTAGAAAATATAGTTTTAAAAAGGTGTTATGCTTTCTTCCCGAATGCTTTAATATATATCTGTCACATCGATGAAGTATAACAGTGATAAACAATAAATATATATACCTTTGATTATAATTAAGTATTAGTTTCTGCTACTTATATACATTTAGAAATATCTAATTCATTTCAGATATGGGATAGCCTTTGGATAGATATGGGATTCTTTGATAAAATAGAAGATGAAATAAATGTCCACTGCTTTTCGAAAAAGCCACATTTGTATCTGGAACTGTTACCATAAATGTTTTAACTATATATGTACATTTCTATAAGTAAGTGTATATGACATACTGTATATTTGAATATATGTCACTGTATGAATATTACATGCATATATGTATAATTATTCATCATGAAGTAGTATTAAGCTAAACGTGTGCTATGCCATTGATATGTTTAAAATAAGCTGATAGAATCTCCGTCCGGTTGGTAATAGTACTTAAAATCGTACTTAACAGAGGATATAATTTAGAATTGAACTTGTGAATGTACACCTAAAAACGATATAACTAACTGTGCAAGTACATACAAACCAAGAAAATATTCAATAATGGATCAATACACATATTCAGTTTCAATTATATGGTTGATTGAATAAGCGATGCCGCTGATAGTCAGTTTGAACATCTGTAGCTCGGTGTCTCTAAGATCAAAGATGGGTGGGAAGGGAATTACATTTGGTTCCATATCCATGGTCAACGTTTCTGGGAAGTAAGATATAATGAGAGTAACGTTAAGTGAAGAAATGTTTGGGAAGCGCAAGACTGAAAGAAGAGGCGTGTTTAATACAAGATTATAATGACCATGTATAGAGTAAGATGAATAGATGACTGCAATTAAACTAAAAGCAATTATGACCGTTGTTGCCTGAGCAAAACATCGCTTGTACACGATATTTACATTTTGGTTTGTAATCTAAGTTACTGCACATTTCCATCATCAGCAGGTGATTTACATGTCATTTTATTTTCAATTAGCGGTTGAGTATGAAAATTGTGTCAATTATGCGTTTTAATTTCTACTCGTACTACATTATAGCTGTGTGTTTGTGTGTGTGTATATATATATATATATATATATATATATATATATATATATATATATATATAT
Source organism: Eledone cirrhosa (assembly GCA_964016885.1). Lineage (NCBI taxonomy): Eukaryota > Metazoa > Mollusca > Cephalopoda > Octopoda > Eledonidae > Eledone > Eledone cirrhosa. The sequence goes on from OZ024743.1 coordinate 9,806,977, forward strand.
ATATGTATGTATTCATATATAAATATATACATATATATATGTATATATGTATATATTTATGTACATATAATATATATATATATATTATTATATATATATATATGAGTGTGTGTGTGTGTGTGTATGTGTGCGTGTGGGTGGGTTTGCGTGGTTTATCTGTGTGTATATGTAAGAAGTGTCATTTTAAGTGTCAAACGAGGCGCAGTGAAGAGGGACCTTCTCAAACTCATACACTCAACTTTATTGATTTAAAGCTTGGGTTCTAAAGCAAGTTTCTCCGAGATGAATTGATGTTAATTTATGCTAAAAACTGCTATTGCAACCACAAAGTAAGAGTTACAGATGACAAAACAAAACAAACTATTTAATCGATGGAAATTGAGATCAATCTTTTTCTTTGATATCCTGAAAGAAATATCGAAGTTTAAGCATGCAAAACAAATGAATCTAAGAAATGAACTAGAAAATATATTTTTCTAAATTGAATGGACATGGAATATATTTATATTACAAACTTCAAATACCACATATATCGAACGGAAATTTAGTGATAATTTTATTAATGATATCAATAAATCTATTGATATCCACAATATCATTATCCAGGCGGTTTTATGTATCTAGCTATTCAAAATGCAAAGGATGTATTTGAAGAGCAAATCATGTTTTATTTAGGCAAAGGGAGTCAATTGAAATGACTGCAATATTTTTCTGACTATTAATTTATATAACATAAAAAGACAAATACATGTGTGTCTTGAACGCAAAACTGAATAAGTCAAAAGTAAATGTTGCAATGATTTTCATTTACATATATTTCTATATTATTGAAAACATATTGCAGTACCAGTGTTTCGAAATTTTCTTGTTTACTTTTACCTTTTTCGTGCATTTGCCATATAATGACTTTCTTGTTAATATTTCAAAAACAAATTTGATTGAGTGTATTCTAATTTCAGTCTCTTTGTGTCTCGTTTTCCCCCTGGTTTTATTAATTCTTTTAACGTCCAGTTAAGAATATTGTAAGTATAATTATTACTGAGATAGCTACAGCATTTATGTTTTGCATGATACATTTTTTGTTGCATTTAGCTCTGGTTTTAAATATTTATCTAATCTTTTTTTTTTCGTATGTGTCTATTTCATTGATTCCTATATTATTGTATGTTTGCGTTTGGACTATTCTTCATATCTCATTTTTTTAATCTACAATGCTATTAATATTTTTAATCTAAACAAAAAGATTTATTTCTTCAAATACGAATATCATTATTTCTTTTAGTAAATCCATTCCGTGTCTTCACCAAACGCTCTCGCTATTTATCTACTTGGTCCATAGCAAAAGAGAGGATTAATTGTCTTATCCAAGTTCAGTCATTTTTAACACGTTGGTTAAAGGTGTGAGCACCTGACGGAAATGGAATGGAGATAACTTCCTGGGAATTGTCCTCTATTTATAGTAATACTAATATCTTATTGTTATTCCTGCCAACACAAGCCGTATTGCAATGAGATGTGTGGATTTGAAAATAATTGGCGTTTGTTTGCCTTTAATGTTTGTTATGATGAAATTCTTTTGAGTATTTTGTAGTGGATTGGACCGTCAATATAGGAGGCTAGGCGTTTCATTTTGCATTTCCCAAATGAGCCTGAAACCAAGTAAAATTAATTAGTTATTTTTCATAATTACAATTCTACAGATGGGGAGTGTGACGAAAACGATAAGTTGCCGAGAGATGGACAGATTGGGCTGGAGCTACGGGAAGGAAGATTTCACTTCATGTTAACTAATGACAGCTTTCTTCCTCTATTTAAATTTTAAAATGAGAAAACCAAGTGATCCTTAACAAGGCTATTGCTGTGATAAAAGGAGTGGTAGTAGCTGTAATATCAACAACAGTACCATGAGCAACGTTTCCAATAATAACTGCAGTATTAGTTGAACCTTATCTACCAATTCCCCATGTTTGCCATTTCTTACAAAGTAATGATCTTGGTCAAGAGTACTTTGGAAACCAAAATTAATTAGCAGAATAAATGCCATTATATCCAGCAACACTAAAGACGTTCACTGCCTCAATCAGAACAACAATAGAAACATAAAAATAGTGCAAAACTGAACCTGCAACTTTAATTAAACAGCTATCTCAAGAAATATAGTAATACACCTAATGAATGCAAAACAACTCACATAAAGAAAAGGCATGGGAGCCGCATTATCAGTATATCAATAGATAGGGGAATTGTGATGTATAGGCGTGTGGTGTTTAGTGGTCACAAGATGGAAGGGACTACACCTATCCAGGTTGTGAAGTGCCTATGAAGCACGAGGAACGATGCAGGCGTAATAACTTATGAAGACCTAAATATGTGGAAATGGAATACATGTCAGAAGCTATTAGATAGAAGGGGTTCAGTGTCTCGTGGAGTTGTGTGGAATCCATCCTTATTCGGATATGTGTGGATCTATCAGCGATGAGATGAAGTTGTTGAATATACCAACAACATTGAAGATCTAATAGCTGTTAGCAAGTATCTTCAATAGTGAAAAGGATTGGCATTTTGAATTATGGTGAAGGAAACCGGCACAGAATTCACGTGGAAGTCTTAATCCATTTAGAATCAAGAAAACTGAATAAGTTGTTCGGTCAGGCAGATATTCCAAACAACACTCAATTATATAAAGTATCTGTGTCCTTCCCGAATCTGTGCAAGCATTTTATGCTTTCTATTTTTATATTTAATCTAAAAATTTTGGATATTATTATTTTTCTGACCTTCCAGTAACCTGATTTTAAGCGTCTGGTCTACTTCATGTGCTGTGCTGGTTGGCCTTAGACAATTGTTCATGTGCTGTAATTTTGAAATTGATGTTCACGACCCCCCACCATGACAATTGTTCATGTGCTGTGTTCATAATTTTGCATTCGATGTTCATGACCTCCCCCAGAAAATTTCTACCTCTAGTAAGGCATTGATTGCTATTTTGATTTTATCTCGTTCTTGATAAACTCATTTTGGGAGAGTGTCAACTTCTTTGTTTCTTTCAAGTAATCGTTGTCGCTTCTGATACCAACAGCTAATTTACGACGTAGAAAGGATCTCATATTTCAGGCTTTATTTCGAATACTTCATTTTCTGCTTTGTTATATTTCTGTATTGTTTTCACTATTGATATTTTGGTGAGTTCTACGTTGGCGATGCATGCTGTGCTGTTATATATTCCATAACGCATTTTTATTGTTTTGAATATTTTGTTCAACATTCTCGTTCAGTATACTTATATTTTTTATGATGACGATATATATTCCCGTGTTATATTTTTCTCACTGTCCCTGTAGAATACTTTTGATATTTGATTCAAATACCTATTTCCTGGAGGAACCATTCATATTGATTATACTGTTTTATCTTACATGGTTTTGCTTATGTGGTCGATTTAAACTTTTCATTTGCTTCTAAAGTGTCTTCTATGTTTTATTGATATTATATAATTCTGTTATTTCTTTCGTTGGCTTACATTTTTTATATTAGAACTCGCTCTTTTAAAGGCGGATAGATGCTTTTCCTTCAATTTATGAAGTATATTTTCTCTATTTTAGATTCTTTAATGTTAGAAAGGTCTTGTTTAGAGCTATCCATCTATAGAATTTTGTGGGAAGGATTATTTTCTTTTCGTTGTGGTATTTTGAATAGTCATCTGTTGTGGGGGAGGAAAACCCTGAATACCCCCTCGTAGCTAAAAGTGGACTAGGCGAAAAGCCTATAAATAAGAACTGAAGTGAACAGTCAGGTAGGCAGTGTGTACGGAGTCTCGTTGTAGCCCCTCATTGGTAGTTCGGAATTACGCCTGGTGAATACCTTGGGTGTTACCCTCGTTTCGTACAGATATACAAAACAGGTGTGTCATACCATTATAACACATCATAGTAGTCTGTTAATGTTGTTCACTATTTGTGAGTGTAAGACGCACCGAAATGTTGGATTTTCTCTCCTACAGGGATTCATTTATATTTTCCATGTAACGCCTTCTCATTCTTTTCATTTTTCGTGATTTACATTTTTTTATTATATAGATTCAGTCATTTATTTCAATAAATTTGTGTTTCAGATATTTTCCTCCAAATTGTTACTATTTTTCTCCAAGAAGTTCTCAGCTACATAGCTCTGTTATTTAATCCTTTATAAAGACTTTGTGTACTTTCTCGAAACCTTTTGTTTTGTTTGAATTTTCTTTTATTCTTTCCACAAATCCTTGTATTCTCCACGCTTTATCTTTCACTTTTTGAATTAAAGTATATTTTTTATGATTTTAATACCATGTTTGTCCTGAATGTTACCTCACTCTGCATTTTTAGTGGATGACTATATATTTTATCTTGCAATTTGTCTATTGATGGTATTTTTGTTTCCAAACAGGATCTGTTTTAGGTTTTTGAATTCTCACTTTTTATGTTAACTTCCAGCTCTAGTTGCCACACGCGCCGTGGCGTATATAATTTGGTTTAACGCCGTCATATCTGTTTCATTTATTTGTTCTGTAACTATTTGCAATGCCTGGTTAGCTTGTTTGATCCATGTTGTTTTTTTTGTTATGAGATATTTTGTAGCTTTGTAGTCTATTGTCAATTTTAGTGAATTTTATCTCTTCAAACCTTTGTTAAATTTCTTCTATAATGTTTCTAAGACACTACATTTATTGATTTGTGTTAGCACTAATCGTTTTCCTCTATTATGTTTACTTGCTGGTGTTAGTATTATAGTTTCTCCTTCCAAGTTTACAGATATTTTATCTCTGCTATATCATGTGCTGCGCTTTGGTCTGTGTTTGCAATGTAATTGAGAGGGATATTCATGCATTCCAAATGTATTTTCATTGATATCAAAGAAAGGTTTTTCTTTTCAATTTGAACCTGTTGCTGATACGCCATCCTCGAACAATTCGTTTTATCTATTCAGAGTTATGTGTCAATATTTCAATCCAACTCGGATTACAAAGGATGATAAATAAAAAAACATGTCTTCTTTTTGTAGAAATAGGTGCATCAGGCAAACTGATATACTCTTATTGAATATCTTGTGTCCTTCCGACTATTTGGATTGATTGAACTCCTATAACAATCATTTTCATTTCTAAGTATTTATTGTACATTATTATAGTTGAAAATCGATGAGTTCATAAAACTAAGATGTGATCCGATTTGGTGTTAACAACTCTAGCGAATAAATTTGACCACTCTAGAGAAATGTTTCAACGTTACAATCTCATTTCCTGTATACATAAGTCAGAAATTCATTTTTCTGATCTAACATTTCCGGCTGTATAGAATTTAAAAGCTATTCCGTATAAGTGTGATAACTATCGACTTCTGTTTTATTAAGCGCTTTATAACTTATTGTTTCTATTTATTTTTAGCACCAACTCCGGAAGTTATATTGATCACTAACAAGAATTTCGCTCTTTCATAACAAACAACATTTATCTTCTTTTTTTTAGAACTGAAGATTAAAATACTTGCAATATAACAAAAGAAATCTTGTAATTTAGGTTGAAGGTGAAGTTAATTCTAAATTCCGTATTAGAAAAGCAAAACAAAATGTTTTAACTCTTTAATAATATTGACAATAAATAAATTGACATGTATTTATTTGAATTTTCTATGAGAATAAGCTAATCTATATGATTTATGAATATACTTATTTCTTTTAATTTATATTTATTTGTTACTTACTACGTATAGTTCTTCTCTTGATATATTTCTATAAATTGTGTCTTCCGATTAATTTTAATTCCATCGGTTTAAGACTCATATTTTATTTGGATATATTTTAGAATTAACTGAGAAAAATTATTGTTTCAGAAGAGAAAGAGAAAATAAGAAGGAAAAATAGTGTTAATAATGATGCATAACCGGAAAAAGTTGAAGAGAAAATGAATGTTTGTTATAAAGGAAGGAGTGGAATAAAAGAATGTAAAGAAAAGAAGGAAGCAGAAATCAAATTTGAAAACATAATATTGTTTGTAATAATATAATATTATCTTTAGCATGTATATTTGTAATGCTGCTAAGTGGTGATCAGAATAGCCTAGAGGTAAATTCAATGTGAGCAAAATTCATGATTAAATAATTTTAACATCTAATTCTCTTATAACAAATATAGAGTCTCGATTCTATGATATTTACATAATAGATTTGTTGCTGTGCACATAATCAATAGGAAATGATATTTATTTTACATTGTGTCGGATAGATGTAGCTTCAACCCAATGCATAACACGATAGTAAAGTGCTTAATATACCTTCTGTTTGGCCAATATTTGGAAGTATAATTTAGCAGACGAAAGCAATGAACCCCCATATATATATATATATATATATATATATATATATATATATTAGAGAGAGAGAGAGATTATACCTAAAGTGGTGAGACCATAATTCAGCAAAGTACTCTGGGATTTTGTGTCTAAACAGCAAGCTCAGCCGTCGAGCACTGAATATGTACTATATATATATGTACTATATATATATATATATATATATATATATATATAAAAGAAAACTTTCGCTCTACATGGCTGAATACAATAAATGTAATGAGTTTTTCGACTATTAATAATAACATTCAATTAATTTGCAATTATGCAAACAAGCCTCAATTTTATAGCTATGTCAGTAGAATGAACCCTTCATTCTTGCTCTTGTGTTGGCATGTGAACTGCAGACAGTAATCTTTCTGGGTATCACCCTTCATCAGTACAGCTCACTGTTCACCTGCCAAACTGTCAGAGCTAGTGAAAATATATGCTATTTTCAAAAATACACAGTGACTGATCGGCCTGATTTGCATATTAACAGACTGGCTGATCAGTCAGATCTGCATATTAGAAGATCCACTGATAATCCAGATTTGCATATCAGCAGACTGTCTAGTTAGTTTCCTGTATACGAGCGATAAATGGCCGTTCACATGCCAACACAAGAGCAAGAATTAAGGGCTCATTCTATACTGACATGGGTATAAAATTGAGGCTTGTTTGCATAATTGCAAACGAATCGAAGGTTATTATTAATATTCGAAAAGCTCATATAGATATATATATATATATAAATGTAATCTGTGTGTGTATGCAATTGTGTGTGTGCGTGCGTATGCGTATATATGTATATACTAACATACCACCCGTAAAACATGACGGAGTTTATAGTAAGAAATATATAATTTAATAATTCTTTGATTATAACATTCTATGTAAATAAGTTAGAATCCTCTTTTGTCTTTGACCTTCGCCTTCTTATCGGCCATCATCGTATTTAATTTTGAATTTATTTAAATCAATTACAATAATTGTTCCCTATTTTCTTGAATATTATCTTTTATTTGGATCGATATTATTTTCAAATATTTTATTGGACGCCACTGCTATTTGAGACACTGTACATGTAAATATTCCATTTTGTCGAAAAATTGTATCCAAGGATGTATTATCCATCCTGCCCATTTTAAAAACGGATGTGTATTATTAGCGAAAAATCCTGTTAGGTTTAGCAGATGAAGTAACCATTATTGTACGTTTTACCGAAATCATTGTCACAAATGACTACAAACGTGAATGAAAATAAAAACATTTAGATTTTTAAAACCATGTGTGATGAAAATAACTTTGCCACATTACTTTGTGTGCTATAAAACAGACACATAATCTGTCTATGCAGTAAATCTATTAAATTCAGCAAGGGATAATCGTTTCACAGTTAAGTAGGTGCTGAACTAAATAACGTCTATTCTAACAGGGAGACGATCAGACCAATGAACTCGTAAAAAGCAGCAGTTGCCATATTTATTCTTGCAAGCATCTTAATGCAGCGCCTGATACTGACATTAATTCTGTACTTGAACTTTGATAAGAACCAGTGATCAGCAGAAATCAATAATCGACAAGAAGAAATAAACTAAAGAAGATTAAAATGTCATTAGATGCCCGTGTACTTTGAAATAAAGTATTCAAAATACCACTTAAGTTTCAAGTCTAGTTACTAGTGTTGAACTGCATGGATGTCTTTTCGGAAAGCTCGGACAGGATAAATGAGCGTGTTGTGTGTCATTATTGAAAGGTAAATCGTTCTTAAGAGATCTTATTGATGATAAAGATTGAACAAAGTAACTTTACTTTCAACACATTCCCTTCAAATTTTCAGAAGTTACAGTCACATTCATTTATTAATACTTTACAAAAAGGTGTATATTTAATTATCATTTGTTCAAAGTAATCAAAGATCATAATAACCCTTTCAATCAAAGTAGAATTGATTTTTACCTGTTATCCTTTTCCTTACAAGAACGTGTTTTTTCATATTTGTTTGTTTTTACAACGAGGCGTATAAACTGTAGTCATACCTACATTAAATGTATCTTTCATGATCTAATGTAACTTCGGTTGTGCATAATTATCATTTAATTCATTTTGCCATTGGCAAATAGGCATCTTAAAATTGAACTATTTATTTCAGTAGCGTTCGACTATTGGCCAAATATCCATGAAACCTCTCAATCAATCGTTTTGTCTGTAAATCTATATGGAAAAGAAATAACAAAATATTTTTTTATCGTTTGGTTAAGTTTACACAACGAAGTTTCGAAAATGTAAATCTACATACACTAGATTTAGCTTTATCTTAATCTAAATACAAGGAAAATAATAATATATTCGCCAGGATTGATTACATTTTCACAGCAAGGCTTATCAAATATAATTACACATGCATTAAATATATCCTAGAATTTCTAATATATGCTGTGTCGAGCAGAAATAATTATTTTTGTAAGGTCTATATATTAAGAAAACAGTGTTCTAAGCGGAACAGACACTGGAGATTGTCTAGTTACTCAATTTGTATATTACATAGAGGATGTGTAGGGATATTGTCAATTTTAGTCTACTTGAATAATTCCTATGATTAATTAACAAATATATACACGTGAATGCAAAGTATCTGGAAAGTTTCAGTAATCACAACATTTTTAGTGATTATTATATATCGCCATACTCGATAATGCCACTGGTAGCATAATCCAGTGAAGTCTATTACATTGTTTGGATAAGCCAAGCTCAGAGTCCACGGTTATTTATCATTATCGTGATGGTATATATGATACTTGAGTTGATGACCGTGGCTGCAGTAAATGATGGGCGCATAGTTCTAATCAGACCATTTTTCTAGGAAATTATAAACTCCAAATTCAAAACTACGGTATCTTGTGCTGTAGAGGACGATAGCATTTACAAACGCTAAATTGTCTTGCTGCTCTATGATGGCCATGGATAGCAGAACGTCCTTGGAAATAAACCAGACAAAAGTATTAGAGTGGTGATATTGTTCCTAGTCAAATCCTGCCAAATCTCCGACAACTCCTATATCGAGATGCTCAAGATGGAGGTGGAGGTTAGGCTGCCTAGGTATACCTCGTTTAAAATGAGATCATTCACAACCCATGGGTGTGTACTTCACTGATATTAACCTCTTGGAATCGCGTACAGACGCCATACGTTTGCAGTGGAAGTAACACGGACCTATGCGTAAATGAAATACTACTACTTCTTTTTTCATTTGTAAGGGAGCATAGAATGCGTAGTAATAGGTATGAACAGCTGTGATTTACTGGTCTCCCACACAGCTGTATGTTTGACTAAACTACCACGTAGTCGAAGTCGCGCACTACATGTATCAACGCTGTATGAACATGGTACGACATAAAGCCTTCACCAAATACGTATCTTTAATATGTATCTTTAATACAACAATATAAACAGACTAAATGCAATATTGTAATCTAGTAACACTCTCAATAGTATGCATTGTATATTGACTGCAGATTCAGTCGGATAATGAATTCACGTAAGATTTAATCCTGACTTAAACTTAAGAAAAATAATAATTATTAATTTAATTTTTAAACATACTCTACATTAACTAATGAATGAGACAATACTGATATGATTACAAAGGAGAGAAGAGAGTTAATTATTATTGATATCTACCTTATCAATTTCTTCAATTGAGAACATTTTCGTATGTATTAAGTTCTGTAATATCTGTGCCAGGTTTACAAAGTCGTATATAAAACACTTCTAGCTATATTTGCATCCATCTAATTATATATTAAATTCTAAACGTCAATTTCCTTAGTGGGGATTCAGGACTACCAATGGCCGTGCTTCTCCTTATCAAATTATTGATTCAGGTAACAGTTTTCGTGAGATAAAAGTAATTTAAATAAGGTAAAAGCAATTTCGTAAAGCTGAATACATATGCTAGGAATTTATATTCCTTTATTTCATGAGATTGCGGCAAAATGTAATAACAATTATATGAAGGTTCCTTTACTAGATTTCCCATGTGTTTTAATGTAGCATGGAATGTCAATGTGACTGAATAAATGCCAAGGAGTGGTGTTACAGCAATCATCCAGAGCATCTTACCAAGACGAACAATTTTAATGGAACTCTAGTCTTATTACTGACAATCAAACCAACTGATATTGCATCGAGGAAATTCTTTTTAACATCTGTCAGGATTTACTTTTAGACTTTTCTTTAGAATAATACTTTTCTGTAGTCCAGCATCCTTCTTCTGTCTTTACTTTAATCCATCTAATGGGTAATAATTCATAAATGTAGCAGGTATTTTAGTAAGATTCCAATCATATTTCGAAAATGGTCTGATCCACTTTGAATTACTCTTATATATTACTTCCACAGAACGATTATGTAGCTACTCCAATGTAGTATGGTATTGATTGCTAATGAACCACCACTCTCCAGATAATATTTAACGCTTCCTTGTCCCGAACAACACTCCCACCTAATAATATATCACTTAGTATATGACTTCCCAAATTACATTAAAATATATAGGTGTAATTCTAAAATGATGCATAGTGCTGTATAAACACAAACACATATATGCATGTATCTATCTATCTATCTATCTTCTGTATACATTTACACACACTCAAACATACACACACACGCATATATATATATATATTACGTCGGACAGACTGGACGTCGCCTGGCGGACCGTTTCACCGAACACCTCCGGGATATTCGTCTTGGCGGGAGTTCCCCCATCGCCCGCCACTTTGGCTCCCCTGGACATTTCACGAACCACCTCACAGTCTGGCCTACTCCAATGCCACGGAACACCTGCCACCCTCCTCAGGGTCGAACAACACACCATGTTCACCCTACATACCCACACTCCCCCCGGCCTGAACTCCCCAACCCTATTCCTTTAGCCTTCGACTGTCCTGTTACCCCCCACCCCCACACACACATATCCCCCACTAACACACTCCTCCTGTTCACCCACAACTAACAATACTAACACCCCCACCTCACTCCGACCACCCTCCCCCAACTAACAATACTAACAGACTTTCCCCCCTCCCCTATCACGCACACACACCGGTACATATATACACGCACTCACACTATTCACACACCCTACTACCACCACTAACCCTCACCCACACATCCACTCGCACCACCCCACAACTAATACCACTAACATCCCCGACCCCACGCACACGAACACACACACCCATCCACACCCACTTACACCACTCTACACACCCTACCACCACTGACCCCCACTAACACACCCACATTCAACCCTTTCCCCACCACCAGTATACTAACACCCACTAACACCCTCTTCACCCAAACACACTCATCCAAACACGCACGCACACACCAGTACACTACACTCCCTCCACGTCCCCCACACCTTTCTCTCCCTCTCCCCGCTCCACCCACACCCCTTCACACACACACACATATCCCACTAACACCTCTACTAATACACACCCTCCCCCCGCAAGACCCTCCCCACTCCACCTTTCACAACTACCCATCCTCTCCCCTGTCCACCGCACCTCCGCACACACTGACACACTGACTTCTCCACCTGCCATTCTCCTCTACTGCTGCTATGCCTTGACCCTCTGACCACCTCTCCGCACACACAGACACACAGCCCTCTCCACCTGTCGTTCTCCTCTACCCTCCTCCTGCCTTGACCCTCTGACCACTTCCTGTTGCACACGCACCCCCACATCTCCCCTTTTCCGACCAACCCAACCACGGATTACACACATTGGACATCGCTCCCACCAATCAACTCCATCTCAAGGAAAATATCCGGCAGCTCACCACATCCTCAACGGAACTACCTTAGGAACTTACCCACGGACATACACTCACAAAATTTTTTTTCCCACACGCCACCTACATCCACAATACGTATAAACACCACACACACGTGCGTACCCCCACATATTTACACACTCAGTCTCCGGAAACCTCTCCCCCCCCTGACCCCTCCCTATCCACATGCGCACACACACACCCATTTACACCCCACCCCACACACACACGTACATCTACACACACACACCACCTTCAGCCCTCCCCGCTCGGACACCCTGCCTCCCTCCCTCCACTCCACCCGCCACCACCCCTACACGCCCACATTCTTCCACCACTTGTTTATCTTCATGTTTATTTTTATTTTTATTATTTTTTAATATTTATTTTCATTTGTTCCACCGTTTCCTTCCTCCCTTTTTTTCTAAATGTCTCTCCCCCACTCCCCTACATACCATTGGAACTCTCTTCCCACACACTTTTCGCCTGAAGAAGGGCTAATGCCCGAACCCCCCCCCCCCCCCACACTCTCAAGAGCGTGAAACGAATAAACCTTTATTCGTACTGCCTCTCTGTTTATTTCCCGTTCCATTTTTCACTATATATATATATATATATAGTATATATGTCCAAAGGCTCTGATACCATCAACACTATACACACAGAGCTGGCATATCTAAGAACTGACTAACTGCCTGATGAGGTCATAGCCATTCAACGGGTATCATCGAAATATATATAGCAGTAAATAAAGGATTATGAGTTCATGCAATTGACTTATGTTTCGTCACTATATATATATATATAGTAATAATAATAAATTTGAAGACTAAAATCCAAAGAGGGCTCGATAAGGATAAATATATATCAAATATATAAGAACCGTAGAGCAAATATTTATTAAAATGACAGATTAAAGTTTAAGCAAAGAATCGCTGCTTTCACCCTTAACGGGATCTTCTGAAACTAACAAAGTCAATCTGTAAACGCAGAAGTGGATATTTCAAAAAACGTTGCAACTGGAGGAAGACAGGAAGACGATACTTTGGTTCGTGGAAACGTTCCCTGGCAAAGAACGGGAAAAAACGAATATAATACGCCATTAACAGGAGCGGTGAAAAACAATTACACGCAAAGACAGAACCACGTTTATGGTATAAAAGAAGTCGTAGACTAATGTTCTCTTAGGTGGTTCGTAGAGACGTTCTCTGGCAATGAACGGGAAAAAACGAAGATAATACGTCATATGTGGAGCGTGGAGAACAATTGCACGCGAAGACAAAACCACGTAAATGGTATAGCAGAAGTTGTAGACTAAAATTCTAACTAAGAAACCGAATGATTCTCCGCTTCAGAGTTAAGAATAAAGTAAATAAAATACAATACAGAGGTAATTGAAATTAAATAAATACATACACGCATCCAAATACGTACATACACAAGCATACGCGAAAACACTCGCCATAGGTATACAAAACTACGCAAGATCCCGGTAAGGGTGAAAGCAGCGATTCTTTGCTTAAACTTTATTCTGTTATTCTAATAAATATATATATATATATATATATATATATATATATATATATATATATATATATGCAGAGACACTAGATTCAAAGTTCCACAACAAATTCTAAATAGTAAATAACATTTCACAAACAGTTACTACTACTTGACAACTTCTACTTCTGGTGTAACTGTTTAATTAGCTATAGGGTTAACAAGAAGAAGGACAATGGGCAAAGACTGCGTGATCTTTTCATGTTCCACGTATTGTGTATCACCAGCACACATGTCCAGATTAAAGCTCAACTCAAACTGTCGTGAAGACATCTCTACGCCAAACTTCAGCACAAACTAAAATTGATAGTTACAAAATATTAACACACAACGCGCGCTTTTTATACTGTCGACTACGGCTCAAATAAAGTTCGTGTTTGCTCCAAGATTGTCTTTCCGTTAAGAAATACGCACTACGCCAATCCTTACGGCAAACAGATCATTTTCGCCAATAATGCCTAACACACAAACGAAATATGAGAATTCAAATCGTAGAAAACAGCTACACACAAACCGGCAAATACATACACATATACACACGCATACATACATAATTGTACTGGTGTACAAAGAAAGAAAAGGAAACTCAATATGATTCACTTTCAATATGTTTATGAAACATTGAGTAATTAACTACTATACGTATATATATGTGTATGCGTTTATGTGTGCATGTGGGTGGGTGTATGTGTCTGTATGTAAGCGCGTGTGTTTGTGTGTGCGTGTGTATTTGTGTATGTTTGTGTGTGTGGTGTATGTGTGTGTGTGTGTGTGTGTGTATAAACGTGTGTGTATGTGTTTGTGTGCGTGAGTGAAATCTATGGAAAGTTTCTTATACAGTTGGGTAACATACTGAATTGAATTCTTCAATATCACAACAATGAACTCAATTAAGTGGGGTTTTCTAAGAACAAAGATGTATTGCATTATTTTAGTCACTTCCTCGAGGAAGTAGTAGATTCTACGATAAAAAAATAATATTCAGATACTATATTGATTTAATGACATAATTTCATGCAATTCGATAACAAAAATCTTTTATTTATTGTGAATTATAAATTTATATGATATGTTTATTTTCTTAACGTAAAAACTAAATCAGACTGTTAAAAAGTCACTGTTCCTTTGTTGAGTAATACAATGTACATAATTTGCTTTGTTTAACATTTTATATGTGCGTCTCTGAATGCAATATAATCACTTTAAAGTGAAATTCCGTCACGTTTTGATTTTATATCTTGTTACTATAAAGCCCTTGTGAATAATTTATGATTTTCATAATGGATTATCTATTATTAATCTATTTTACTGGTAATTTGAGCATGTTATATATTGGGGGAATTTTGTTAACAATTTCATGTGTTTAATTGAAACTTTCTATAAAGCTATGTTGACTTTTAAATGACGTGTATGACAACCGAAGATGTTCGTTTCAACCTACTACCATCTGAAATATCTTTAATGTAGCATAAGCTCCACATTACAAAATTTTAATTATTCGTCAACGAGAATTATATATATAAATATATATATATATATATATATATATATATATAGAGAGAGAGAGAGAGAGAGAGAGAGAGAGAGAGAGAGACTGTCGATTGACTTTCGTAAAATCAGACCGAGGAAATAATGTTTCCATTGGTCTTTCCAATTGCTAATACTATCTATCGGTTGCAACTTCAGGTAGAAGGAGCAACGTGAAATAAAGTGTCTTGCCCAAGGACATAACGCATCACTCGGTCCAGGAATCGAATGCACAACCTCACTATTGCGAATCCAATTCTCTAACTACTCAGCCACACACACATATATATATATACACACGCGCACACACACATATATATAAGAAATAAGATTTCGCTCCAAGCATAGCTTTATGCAATATATATAGAAATTTCGTATTTCTAAAGAAATTCGGTTTTAGGAAGCCGTAGCTATGCAAACACCGAGGCATATATATATATATATAATCATAATACAAAATATTGTTGCTGATATAGGCCATAGCTTTAGTATGTGCGTATAAGATAACATATGATATACGGTATTGGTCAAGCGGTATTCTTCGGATTCGGTACATTATTTTAAAACAATGCCAAACATATATATTAAGTAGACCTCCATTATTTTGTCCGTTATAATTAACGGAGAAACAATAAAGCAATAATCGTACAAACTGTAATATGAAATATATAAACTAGTTTAAGAACATCCAAATAGGTCTGAGTTTTGATGGAAATACTGATAATGTATGATAGATAGATAAGAAGTCCGATTATAGATTTGAAATTAAATAAGTACGTTTATAAATTTGAAGTTAAATAAGTACGATTATAGATTTGAATTTAAATAAACATTAAGACTTGAGTATAAAATTATAATTCCTAGCCATTTCTATTTCATTGAGAGTAAACATTACTCATAAGTATAATTATTCTTTATTTAACAAATATAATTTGAAATTAGCAAATGCTTGTATTTTGCAAGAATGATAATATTCAGACACCAACGAAATATCATGTTATTGCATCGAGCGAGACATTTCATCGAATGTTTCATGCGTCACCTAGATGCAAACAATCTCCACTTACTTGAACTCCACTTTTCTTTCAGTGTTCTAATTAACGTTGCGCATATCTATGATACATTGGAAAGTTATAAAATATATAATCTTTTGTTTCCCTTATGTTACGATTTTACTCCCCATGTTTATATAAATATAACGTTGATTGCTCTGTTTTTAAACATTGATTTGATTGTTATACCATTATTGATTAAATTATTGAGTACATCAACAATGCTTATATTTATATTCTTAACATTAACTTATTGCAAATTACGTTACAAACTTGACCAGTCTATAAAATCAATGTTTGCTATTCATAAGATGCATAATGCAATGAAGACTACCAATGATTTTGTATGATATACTCTGCACTAAATGTGGTAGGCAGTAAGGTACCTTAAGGCACTGATATAACAACTAATGAAAATGTATCATGGAATGGTCAGAAATTCCGTTTTTTCACAGCTCAAAACTATACCCCAATCTTTGTTGTATACAAAATTGCATTGCTGCCACAGATGAGTGCAAGCTGACCATAATCGTTGTTCTTATATTTGATCGTTCATTAAATTGTATATTTTCTTCTATTCCCCTCAAAAAGTATTTCGCATAATTTGTTTTGGGCCAGTCATCTGAAAGAGACTGCATATATGACCTTTGCATATTGGTAAAATTTCCAGTGTACGTCTTTAAGTCTTTGGAGTCCTGGTAGTTAAACACTGTAGAGGTGGTGAGAGGAGGTAAATACCAAAGTTTGTGGTAGGATTGAAGAAGCAGAGATGAGCAGAGAATACTGAGTACATAGAACAAAGTGAGTGTATGCATGTGTAAAGTACAGGGATCATTGTTTTCAGTCAGTCGGATTAGTTAATTCTAAAAGATGTCTCGGAAGTGTGTGAACATAGATTTAGCCCCCAGATGTGGGAGTACAATTTCATTGCAAGTCATAGTGAACGTCGTAGAGAATCAGCAACAGATCAGTGTCGCAGTCAAGTTGTTACATCTATATGACTGGAATATTTTGGGAGCAATATTAAGATTCTTCATTGCAAAACCAACTCAAAATATACAAACATTTAATCGATATATAATAGAATATCAAATTTAATATATATTTGTTTTTTTATCATAAATATTTCGAAGCACCAAATTTACGAAGCTTTAAATCACGATTTAACATAAATTGTCTCCTGTTAATTTGCTTCCAAATTTATATTCAATCTTAAGACGAAACTTGCACAGGCACACACATACAAATTGACACACACACAAACAAACAAATACACACACACACACACACATATAATATATATATTACTTATGGCCTCAATACAACTTTGTGTTTGATGTGACAAGTGTTGTATATATATGTAAATTTAAGAAAGATAAAATTACATACATAATTAAACCATGCCAAAGCTCCTCTATACCCTTAGCAGCGCTCCGTGCTACACTCACACATCTCTCGTCGCTGACCTCGATAATTGTATCCGAGAAGCAGCCGAGGAGATATGCAACGTCATGTTTGGCGTCATTGAATGGCAACAGGCCACTTTACCTGTCAGGTATGGCAGCCTGGGCCTCCGGTCCCCGATCTCACTGGCTTTGCCGGCGTATCTTTCATCGGTAACCTCGTGCCGCGTCCTCGTCAGCAGGGTTCTCCAAAACACAATAGAACCCTCTGTGTTCAGAGAACGTGAGACGCCTGTGAGACGTGGGACCGACTGGGACTCAGCCCAGTAGACGTCCCTCCTTCTTCTCCTCTTGTTGATGCCAAGTGCCCCCAAAGCACTTGGGATGCCATCCAGTGCAGCCTGGCCTCAGAGAGGTTCACGCGCCAGCTCGACCAGCACCGCCTTGCCTGTTTTCGTGCAGCCTCCAAACCCCACAGTGGTGCCTGGCTCCATGCCCTGCCCTCCTTCTCCACTGGAATGCAGCTAGACAATAATAGCCTGCGCATTGGCGTTTCCTTCAGGCTCGGTCTCCGGATCTGCGAGCCACACCAATGTCGCTGCGGTTCCATCGTGGACCATTTCGGCCTCCAACCGCTTTCCTGTCGCCACAGTTCCGGCTGCCTTCCACGCCATGCTGCCCTCAACGAGGTCATAAAGCATGGCTTGGACGCTGCAGGCTTCCCTTCCCAGCTCGAGCCGGTGGGGCTGGACCGAGGGGAGAGCAAAAGGCCAGATGGCATGACCATCTTCCCGTTCCGTGGTGGTAAACCTCTCGTCTGGGATGCCACCTGCACCTTAACTTCCTGCAGCCGCAACCTTGTGTAGTCTGTGATTAACCCGGGTTCTGTCGTACGTCGGGCTGAGGAGGCTAAACTCCTCAAATACCGGTCGCTCTCCGACAGGTTTGCGGTTGTACTCTTGGCAGTGGAGACTTCTGGTGTCCTTGGCCCTAGGGCTACCTCCCTACTCACCACCATAGGCGCTGAGCTGGCCAGCCGCAGGTGTGAGCCCCGCGAGTCGGAGTGGCTTTTCCAGCGCGTCTCCCTTGCTGTCCTCCGGGGAAACGCCTTCTCCATTCTGACCACCGGGGCTGTGGCGGGGCCCCATCACGTATCATCCCATATTTAGTTGTGGTCGGCGTGTGTGTGTTTGTATATATTGCTTTTGTTTTCATTCAGCATCATGTTATTCTTCATTGCTTTTCTCTACTAATGAATTATATTTGGAAAAAGAAAATAAACCTCATATTAAACCATAGTTTTGACGTTAGGCAGCGAAAGTGGTGTAAGTCGACGCTTGACTTCTGTTCTGATTCAGGGGAAAGTAGTTCTATAGAACCTCAAGAAAAAATATGAGCTTGTGGCGGCAATCCGTAACTGATTCGTTGCTTTATTCGATATTGGGGTACAATGACAGGTGAGATAATGCATCTGTACTTTATATAACAGAGCATATATGAGGCTAGTGTTCTACTCTTAATCTATTGATTATAGAATGAGCTTAGAGCATGCTGTGACGATGATGAAACAAGCTGTTGTCCTGCGGGGATTCTGAAATACTAATAAAAGAAAAGTTACCTGGTACAACCCACTATATAATATTTGTGTAAAACTAAAATAGCGCAAAACTCCCTCGAACATCTAAGAAAAGAGCTTTTTATCAGAGTAGCAGGTAAAAAAACGAATATGTTTAATGCCATCCATATACATAATTCCTATATAACGATACCATACTTTGATCCAACAAGCAACAGTTTCCTCGTCATATGTGTTCCTTTAGACAATATTTTATTTTCATCTAAAGTAATGCAGGTGGAAATAAGCTCATCAGCTTCGAACATATACTGAAGTCTATTAAATATTTTGAGTTCTAATTCTCTCGTTTTTACACACAAACAAATGGCTTTATAGATACTATCGACTGCCATATTATATGTATTGTATTTACCCCAAAATTGAATTAGCTGTTAATATTGGAATACATTCTGAGAATCCAGATATGAAAATGAAGTCCATAAATATAGTTTATGTAGAAAGAAAACAAAATGAATTATCTGCATAGAACACGGTTAATGGACGTTTCAGATATCTGTTGTCGGTAATGTCTTACCTGGAAATGGCATAAACTCAATAAATACTCTGTTTGTCTGTTACAGTTCTGGCACGGATCTCGTCTGTGTACAGATTGCTGTCCATTATTAAACAAATACGTCATAGCATGAGACAACAATAGAAGACGTAAATTTGAGCGTCTTCCAAATCCATCTCCAAAACTATATCTCATAGAAATTATGTATTAATAAAAATATTATTGATAATAAAATATACAGATAATTTTCATCATATATACATTAAATAAGAATCGGAAAATATCAAGGGATTTATACGATTAATTGGACATTATCAAGACAACTCAAGATATTTCCAAGCAAACATCCATAAGTGTACGACAAAATGCAAAGTACTTGCGGGAAATGGTGCTACTAAGCTAGTACATGCAAAGACATTCCTCATACAACAAATAAATATATGAAGTCGCATTAATACAAATTGAAATTCCAATAATCAACATTTCCAAACCCTACCAACTCACCCTGTCTTAGTGTTCGTTTTAGCTCAGCGCTTATCCCTTAGGTTTTTTTCCTTGTACAAGATTACCATAAAATATTTCATTGAGAGGCCTTGCGTCAAGATACCCTATTCAGCGCATTTGACACTTAATGACAATATAACTGCTTGTAGAGTCCCCATCCGATCTCTGTAAAACCTCTGCATTAGATGTTTGGTGAGCCCCATGCTTTAGTTTATCATGCTGGTAGAGCAATAATGGATTTTTCTCGGCCTTGAGTTATCACTAGCGCTCTTCCACCATTTCTCCTATAATGATTTCTAGTATAGGCACAAGGCCAGTAATTTAGGGGAGTGGAAAGTCGATTAAATCGACCCCAGTACGTTACTGGTGTTTTATTTTATCGACCCCGTAAGGATGAAAGGCAAAGTTAGCCTGGGCGAGATTTGAACTCAGACCATAAAGGACCGTAACTCTATGCTGCAAAGCATGGTGTCCGACTCTCTACCGATACTGCCAATCCACCGCCCTCAATGGCTTGAATTTCACCTATGATGCAAACCATCTCTTCTATGTATTTTGTAGACGTGTTTTTACATTTTCCCTTTGTGCACCTTAAGACATATTCGACATTTCTTGTTTTACGCTTTGTTAATGGTGTTGGCATCTATATAATTTCTATCCTGATAAGGGCCTTTATGGGAAATCCTGGCTTTTCTACTATCTAAACTTTTAATTTTAATTTATTTAAAACACTAGTTCGGTTCTGGGGGTAGCACCAACAAACATCAACCTCAGAAACAAATAGTTCAGAAAATGTTTAGTGGAAAGATACAAACAGCACAGGTTAAAGGAAACAGGAACATATATGGAGTTGCATAACTGCTGTCGATTAGCCAACATATCGATAAAATCTTAATCTACATTGCCCATTGAAACGATCGTAGAACGATGGAGTAATTAAGTACTAAATCTTCTTGTCTTATTTGTTTTCATTCGGTGGATTGGCAGTATCGGTAGAGGGTTGGACGCCATGCTTTCCAGCATAGTTACGTCCCTTTACGATCTGAGTTCAAATCCCGCCGAGGTTGACTTTGCCTTTCATCCTTACGGGGTCGATAAAATAAAGTACCAGTAATGCACTGGGTATTTGCTGGCCTTGTGCCTAAAGTAGAAACAATTATTGAAATATATATACCAGATAGAAAAATGCGTACAGCAAAAAAAAGTAATATTGTTGGAATATAAACCTTTAAAAATACAGGACAAGAAACTAAAATAAAACTTTAAAAGAATAGGACAAGAAACTAAGATAAAACTTTAAAAGAATAGGACAAGAAATAAAAAATTTTACAATAATATTAGTGGCAAAATTGTTATTGGTAAAAAATCGAGTTCCACATTCATAGGCTCTGGGTTCCACATTCAGAGGTCGTCGTCAGACCGGGGGATCATTTGATCCTGGTTTGAACACCAATTGGGCCATAACCATACCCCTATTTCATCATTCGGCGACACGCCTCATGTGTCATGCATAATGTGAATGGACCCATGGGCCCATGAGCACAGATCTTGAGCAGCAGCGGACGGTCTTGTCGTCCCGCTCATCCTTGATCTTGACCAACCCGTCCATCTTCTCCTTGCATCTTGTCCTTGAGTTCAAGTCCGGCAATCCAGATGAATGCGTGCCACAGCTTTCTGGTACAGGAAGGGGGAGCAGGAGGACTGGAGGGATGACGGGACAGAGGGAGGGAGGACCGGTGATTGAGTGAGGTGCCGTAGTCGGTGGTCAGAGTCGACATCTTGTCCCGGTCGTCTTCTCCATCTTCGTCTGGTGTTGCGGGACCAGAAGTGCATTCTTGGAGGACACCTGCAGCTGCATCGGCCAATTCTTCTTGCAATGGTCATTCTGACGGAGCAGAACTGCTCAGCCAACCAACCCCAACCAGAACCAACCGCTCAGGGGCAACGCACAATTAGAGCATGACAATTATTATGCACTAATCAAGAAGATACTGGGGCATAGCACAGGAAACGAATAAAAAAATTTTGCCACTAATATTATTGTAAAATTTTTTATTTCTTGTCCAATTCTTTAAAGTTTTATCTTAGTTTCTTGTCCTATTCTTTTAAAGTTTTATCTTAGTTTCTTGTCCTATTCTTTTAAAGTTTTATTTTAGTTTCTTGTCCTGTATTTTTAAAGGTTTATATTCCAACAATATTACTTTTTTTCTGTACGCATTTTTCTATCTGGTCTACTATTTTTTAAGGCAATGCAAGCAACAACTATCTAATAATTAAATGATCATAGTGAATTACTGACAAGTGATTGACATTTTAAAGTTCTTTTGAGTATAATTGCAATCTAGTTGAGGCAACTGGCTTAATGACAAAGCTAGTAAATCATGAATGCATTTGAGATGATTAGTGCATAATAGTGAATTGGTGAAACTTGTGCATTTCAATGGTGTTACAACAATAGATGTAAGTTATATAGTAGTAATACTTTATCATTTTAACTTTTTAGAATGGACAAAAGCCCATGCAAAGAAATGACTTTGACTGCAGTGATTCTCTCCAATTTACTTACAAAGCAAAACGTGGTCAAATACCTTATCATCTCTGATAAAATGCCCATTGAATCACTGAAAATCGGATGCATGGAATTCCTCATAAAATGCACCTATGAATCGGAAGCCATCCCATATATCAATGGATATAGGGAGTCGTTCACACTGGAAGACCATCGCTTCATTTGTGACTTCATCAGTTATCTCCACGATTATCTCAGACACCCAATGCCATTGATGAGAGGTGATCCAATGTGTGAGCATGTAACTAATCTTATAGAAGTTGTTACCGACCACCTGGCTTTTAGTGACATTTGACTGATTTGACTGATAATGATGTATTTTTAAAAAGTATGTGTACATTCTTGTTACTATTTTAAGGCAATGCAAGCAACACCTATTTAATAAAATTTAAATTTAAAAATGACCATTGTGCATTACTAGTATGATGACATTTTATTAAGTCACAAAATTAGTCAGTCAGCCATAGAGCAAGGATCATGTGGCAAAAATTTGTGTCAATTTAAGATTTCCAACATTGTTCAAATGAATCATATCTGGGTTGAAGTCAGATTTGTCAAATTTTGACCAATTTTCAATGTTGTGAAGATTGGGCAAGTTCAATTTCTGAATCATTTCTTTCATGCAGTAATTAAACTTTTCCAAACGAGAATTTCTCTTGCCCAAGTCATTTTTATCTTCAATTACACTTTGTGGACGTGGAATGACACCACTGTAGAAAATGGGTGTACAGTGGTGCTTTTCTGCTATTTTCGCCTTGCAAAGAAACTCTTCCCCTGTTTTTCCGGTTTTGTGCCTCGAATGGGCACTTTGTCCTTAATTTACAAATAAATGATTAATAAAAAATACTTGGGCAAAAAGTATTGTATTACTTTGCACAGCTTTGTAGTGCCAACGGTGCGACGAGGATTCAGATCATTAGAGCCGACATGAACCACCAATACTTTCACAAAAGGACAACAGATAACAATATTGGCGATTAACATTACCTGGCCCTGACGGGCCCCAGGTATACAAAATATCTAAGTATTTTTGTTGGTATGATAAGTAAATACATTTGAATTAATATTTTTATACCTTCTGGTCATTCGATTTCGCCACATTTCTAATTATGGATTTGTAAAAACTTGCATGAATGTGAATTTGATCAGTCCAATTGCCCGATTTTAGTGAAAAGTTTTGATTCGAAATGGAAATACTCCATTTCCGTGCCATGGAAAAAATGAATAAGCCGATCAAAAAGCCGCGAAACATCATTTTTAATTAAGCGAAATTAGTGGATGCAAATCTCAGAAAATATTGTACACTATTCGCACCTATCGCACTATTCGCACCTATCGGTACAAAAATATAGCGCACTATTCGCACCTATCGGTACAAAAAATCGCACGACTGTTAATAATACTAGAAGTGCAAACTATCTGTTGAATACCTGGTATATGAAGAGCAACCGATATGATCGGTCGGCGATCGGTCTTGAAGAAGAATGAAGAATGAAGTGAAATTTTGGTCTGGTTTTTGTCATCGGTGTTTCGCAGAGATGCCGGCACGAACAAAGGTGTCAGTGCCACAAAGTTGTCCGCTTGAACAAAGGTGTCGGTCCGACAAAGGTGTCAGTCAGACAGACAGTCAGACAGTGTCACAGTCGGTGCGACAAAGCGATCGATGCGATTAAAAAAAATTTAACTCACATGTTTACCTATATTTTCGCAAACTATTGATAGATTGGTACAAAAAATAGCTTTGATAATAAACATAAATTTTTAACGAAGTATTTAAAAAGCATTTTAGCAGTGAAAAGTGAAGTAATATTTCACACTGACGCAAGTAGGGCCGTTCAGAAATGACGTAGTCAATTAGGAGGAGGGGATTCGGCGATTTGACTACATTTGACTAACGTAATCACAATCACAAGAGTTCCGCCGAAAAAAATTCGTCATTTCTGGATTACCTCCCCTAGCGTCACGCTTAGTACTCACTCACTTGAACACAAGATTTATCAGCAAACTTTGATTATAAACTTTTTCCCGCTGGACCAAATTTCTAGATTTTTAAGCCAAAAGATGCGTAATGATCTACTGTTCATGCTCATATAAGTTTTATCTCAGTTAAATAAAGTAGAGCCGCGCTGTACTGTCGTAAACAGACGATTGCCAACGAAAACATGACCACAACAATATTACTAAACGGACTACCGTCCGTTTAGTATATACTGGCCTTGTGCCTAACGTAGAAACCATTATTGAAATATATATATAATAAAAAGTTTTTTTATATTTTATAAATAAAATAAAGTACCAGTAATACACTGGGTAATTTGCTGGCCTTGTGCCAAAAGTAGAAACAATTATTAGGGCGGTGAATTGGCAGTATCGATAGATGGTTGGATGCTATGCTTTCCAGCACAGTTACGTCCCTTTACGGCCTGAGTTCAAATCCCGTCGAAGTTAACTTTGCCTTTCATCCTTACGGGGTCGATAAAATAAAGTACCAGTAATGTACTGGGTAATTGCTGGCCTTGTGCCAAAAGTAGAAACAATTATTGAAATATATATATATGCTATGCCCTTCCGACCACCTCTCAGCACCAACTGACCACAGCACTCCCACTGCTGACCACTTCCTGTTGCGCGCGCACCCCACATCTCTCCTCTTCCGACCACCGCTTCTTGGATTACCCACACGCGAAATAGACTTCTAACCAAAATCCCCAAACATCCGTGGAACTTACCAACTTTTCAACCATCCTCTTACACCATCACCTATATAACTCACCCACACACACACCACAACAAAAAAAATTTGTTATCCACACGCCACCCACACCCACAACACGCTTAAACCACACACACGTGCTTCCCACCACATATTTACACCCTCAGCCTCCTGATTTCTCTCCCCCCCACCCCCTATCCACACACGCACAGACACTCCGACCCACAAAAACACCCCCCACACACACTTTCCTGAACATGCAACCCCGTTCTTCCCCCAACCCTCACTTTCACATACACACACACACACACACACGCACACCTAACCACACACACCACGTTCAGCGCTCCCCGCTCGGACACCCCGTCTCCCTCTCCCCACTCCACCTGCCACCACCCCTACACCCCCCACACCCTTCCACCACCTGTTTACCCCCCTTTTAATTTCAGTTTATTTTGATCATGCCTTTATTTTTAAATTTTCTCATTCCTTGTATTTTGATCATGCTTTATTTTTATTTATTATATTTTTTGTCTTTATTTGTTAATCTTTCATTTGCACCGTTTCCTTTCGCTATATGTCTCTCCACCACTCCCCTACACACCTTTTGAACTCTGTTCCCACACACTTCTCTCCTGAAGAAGGGCTTATGCCCGAAACGTCGTCCCCCACCTACCCCCCACTCTCCTGAGCGTGAATTTAATAAACATTTATCGTACTGCCTCTCTGTTCTGTCCCTGTTCAATTTTCATTATATATATATATATATATATATATATATATATATATATATATATATATATATATATATATATATATACAAACATACATACATATATAATATATATATATATATGTGTGTGTGTGTGTGTGTGTGTATCTGTAGGTTACTGCAAACAAGATGACAATGAGCCCAATACCAAATATATAATTATATATTTATCATATTACGGAAATCACTTTCTGTTCCTACTTTCTTTGATTCCTGCTGATCACGTGACTGGCAATAATGTTTTACATAACACAGTTTTACATGGAAAATATATGTATATGTGTAGAATATTTAAAGTTTAGTTTGCTAAAACAAACTGTCAATTCTACCTAATTAATTATCTAACATATATTATCCGGCCACATATTTTCCATATATACAGTCAGGTAAATTATTTCCAGTTAAGTAATCAATGGATGTACCTAACTCTTAGAAATAATAAAGAATAGTCTCAGCAATATAATAGATAAATGAATTTATCAAGCACTACCCATATTTGGGGTCATCCTAGTCCTCCCGCCATTCCTATTACAGCGAACTCCTGCTGATCACGTGGTGTACTAACATTACCTAATTTTCTGCACATGGTTGTTCATCTAGGAACACTGTATATTTGAAACAGCATTTTATTTTATTACCTTTTATTTAAAATGTGGTATACATTTATGTTGATGTCTTGCTGGAGCTGACGTATTAGGTTAAGCAGAAATTAATATCATTTTGTATTTTGATGGCAATGCTGTTGGCAACACTGGTGCCAAATTGTATTGAGTTTTGGCTTTTTTCCATTTGGCACAGGAGTGTATGGAGAGGCAACAACTGAATACATATCCAACTACATCTATTCTATGATCTCGTGATACAAATGGTGGCTCCAGATCTGGGTTTATCCATAGGATTTCCAGGCAATCTAAATTTTTTAGTAAGCATCCAAAATATTTGATGATTTCAAGGTGTAAAATTAAGGAGATATACTATATAATCAAAGAATATCCAGCTATTATCAACTTTTCTTTTTATTCAGTTGTAAGTTGCTTCAAGGTTTAGTACAATCCAATGAGTTTACAAATCATATATAAATGCCGAGTGAGATATGTTTTGAAGATTTCGCTATTTTCTCTAACATAAAATGACTACATAGAAACTAATTCGCTTTGGTTAGATTGTTTTGCTTATGCGGGTAAATTAATATTCTTTTACTTATATTTTGGTCTGCTTACTTGAACATTTTAGTCTGGTAGGTTGCGATTGGTCTTCCGGGGCATCACTTCTGGTTATATTTCTTTTGATAGATTTTTAAGATATTGATGAATATTTTGTTCCTTTATACTTTTTTGTTTCACATCAGTATTTTGAACTGTTTAAACAGGACATTCTATCGATGAGTTCTTTCAACAATTACTTTGAATCATATATCTCTAGCTTCAACATTTAATTTCTTTAAAATGTAACGTACTTATATTAAAGTATCTTCATCATGATGCCTATGCTTATAAATTAAAAAATAGAAAAAGAAAATTTTGTTCAGGTATACATTTTGGATGATAGAGCGATGAATCTAAACAATGATAGTTAAAAATCAAATTAGTTGGAGAACTGAATACCTGTTTTGAATTATTGAATAGCCGAATTTCATAAATTTTCAATTATATCATCCCATGTTTCTACAATGTTACAGTCTATTGTCTATTGTTAAATGTGACGTTTTGTCAATGTACCATGTAATGTATAATTTGCAAGCAGTTTGCAGTAGCCCATTTAAACTTATATTACTTTAAGGGAAGGTGCTTTTATTTCTGCATTTATAATACATTAGGAAAGAATTTCATCATATCATGTATATGAAAAATATTTTCTTTACCTTAACTATTTTCTTAAATGGACTTTATTGTTTATGATTTCATTTTAGATTTCAATTTATTTTATTCTTTGTCTCCCCGTTGGTAGTTATATTTTTGCAATGAAGTATTTATTTTTATGTTTAATGCATCTATCAGCTAGTGAGAGATGACCTTTGCTGTAAGGAAGATTTAATTCTTATTTATATGTGCTTTATACCTGAGGTTATTTGAAACTTTTAATATAGTGTTGTAATAACATGCCATTCTTCTCGTTTCTATAGTAAAATAGCTTTGTTATCTAAATATATTATACTATCAGGGTTGTTATCAATATTCATAACAAAGTTAGATTTAACCCAATTCCCAAATCCAGTAGTTCATATTTTGAATTTCTTACATAAAACTAGTAGCAATAAGTATCATGTGATTACACACTACCTTATTGCAAAATTTCTTTTACAATAAACGTGGTGATCAACATTAATGTGTAAAAGTGTAGCGTGAAAGAGTAAGTCAAGATCAGTGGAGAACCAAGATAAACGATTACAAGTCTTCAATTCCATGTTTTGAGTTCAAAGCTAGGCGAGATCAACTTCACCCTTCATCTTCTGGAGCCGATAGTAACACGGAGAGTACGATTTAGTTGAATGTGATACCCTACAAAATGCAATCAAATAAAAGTCGTAATATCTAGTAAATAATATTTATTACGAATACTTTCATGCGAGCACAGAAACAAGTAAAATTTCAAACAAAAAGTATTAAATTCAATTTGCATAAATAGGTTATTCTTTCATCCTAAATAATTTATATAACCTTTTTGCTTCTGCTTCAGATGTGCATCGTTAGAGCTTAAAGATTATATAATGTTGCCTGATTATTCTGTTGACATCATAAATAAGCTATTTGTATAGGGCATTCCAACTCGCGTCAATTACTTTCAGCTATATTTGAAAATAACTACAAAGTTGCCTTATAAACCTAATATTTACGTTACATATTTGATGTTACTGTAATAATAAATTCAATCGATTTCAAAGTATCTATATAAAACATGCTTAGCTTCCATAAACGGCTATATCTTAAGGGTGTAACGGACTTCTTTTATTCTAGATCAACAATATTCAGTCATTACATAATACATTAAAAAATTAGTTTAATGTACGCATTTATACATGACAGCCTATAGGTGTATTTACTAGATTATATATATCCTAACATCACTATCATTAGTTACAAGTGACAATTTAATATAGCTGTTACCATAATTAAACAGTGCTCTTTACTTAACTATCAAACTGTGAAGGCTTCTGGCAACACACTCCCATTGATATATACGTACACAACAAGATTTATTATTGAACATATTATATGTAAACCCCTTTGTTTGTAAAGTCGGTGAGAATATTATAAATGAATTTAACACAAAAATCTAGAATGGCGATTGAACTAATATGGTAATAAAAGCATCAGAGAATATTATAAGCGAACTATGTGTCAAAATATAGTTAGTTATTGTAATGATTCTCATTTAGTATATATGACGGATATGATATTTACAAGACAAATAAAGAGATTAGGAAAATTCCATTAATTGTGTTACTGTTCACATCCATTTCTACATACAATTTAAAAGAATATGTTATGTTTAATCAACAACTTACATTTGTGTATGTTGCATATATTTATATTTATGATAAAGAGCAGGAATCTTTCATTTCATTCATATAATAATTTTCATTTCATATAATTCAAATGAAAGGAAAATGGTTTCAGAAAGCAGTGGAAATGTGAGAAATACTGTTTAAAGTGAGAGGTATCGTTATATTTGAGATCTGAAATGGTGCACTAATTATCAGGCAAAACTGTCAGATCGATAATATCTGAATACTTCGAATTGACATTGTTCTATAGAGTGAATTGCTTGTTGCAAGATATTGAAAATATTGATTAACATTCACTATTTCTGACATGACTTTCTCAGCTATAAGGGATAATATCTAATATGACTAAGCTTAATTCTAACTTTGCTGAGATGAATGGGATCTTGTATCCTCTGCTTCAATTCAAGCTGACAGAGAGATACCCAAGTAAAAATTTAGCTTCCTTGTATTACCGAAATCTATTATTGTGAAATTCATACGACTTTTTGAAATTGTATTATTTTGTAAATTTTAACACTTTTGATTCGACACAGAACATATGTATAAATATTAAATTTCCTGGAATTATTAAGGTTCGGTGGATTGGCAGTATCGGTAGAGGGTCGGACGCCATGCTTTGACGCATTGAGTTACGGCCCTTGCCATTCTGAGTTCAAATCCCGCCGAGGTTAACTTTGCCTTTCATCCTTACGGGGTCGATAAAATAAAGTACCAGTAATACACTGGGTAATTGCTGGCCTTGTGCCAAAAGTAGAAACAATTATTAAATATAACCAATTAAATTTCTCTGATTTTAACAACTACTGCGGGTATACTATCAATGAAGCCCCCATGCATATAATATATACTGTACGTTTTGCAAATACAGATATTTCAGTCAAATGAGTTATATGGGATTACATTACGAAAGACTTATTTTATAAAATCACAGGTCTTTCAAATAAGTAGCTTTTTCGATTCGTCACCCTTAACATATAATATATTACTTTTGCTAGTGTTGTTATAAAGTTATCTTTCATCCAACTATTGAATGTTCGGAGACACTAGAGCACATTTTCTTCTTTTCGAATATTTAGAAATTTAGTAAGAGACTTCCAACGTTCAGACACGTTGATATTAAATATAAGAAAAACATTTCATCTAGTAAAAGTTTAATAAAACTTTTGATTGTACGTTCCAAGACGCTATCATGTGTCGTCTCGGTGGAATTTATATGTCAATATAACCAAATACGTTTGATAGAAAGCACAGAAATGAAAGCGACGTATAGATTTCTACCTTTACATAAATCTATTTCATTTAAATGAATCAATTACGTTTTTTTTCTATATAATATATTTCTTTATTTGTTTGTTTGAATGTTTTCACTTTCTTACTAATCATGCTTATGGAAGTAAATCTAACCCACATGCCACCATCATAAATGAAAGTTAAGATTCAGTCAACACCGTAGTCCCGGCTTACAGATTGGAGAAGATATTGCCCTGGAAAATGGTGACGGAGACGTGCTGGAACAGCCAATGCCCCTCGCGGGGCTCGCACTTGCGGTCAGTCAACTCCGTTCCGGTCTCAGTGAGTAGGGATGTGATCCGGAGGCAAAGAACGCAGAAAGTCTCAACTACAAACCTATTATAGTACGGCCGATAATTTGACAGTTTACCCTCTTCGCCCTGGCGGGCAGCAAAACCTCAGCTGGTTGCTGAACGCACCAGATTTCTGCTAGAGAAATCGGCACAACCTGTAGCATCCCAGATGAGAGACCTAACACCTCAAAACGGGAAGATTGAGATGCCATTAGTCCTTATGCCGTCCCCTCGGTTCAACTCCGCTGGCTTGAGCTGGGAAAGGAGGCTTGTACCGTCCAAACCATGCTTTATGATCTCGTCGAGAGCAGCATGACATGGGAGGTGGCGATTTTGAAGGTCACGGTTTCTGATTCCAGTTGAAAGGAATGGTTCTGCGTTGAGCCAGCTACCACTGTGGGATTGGGAGTCCCAGCGAAAATATGCCAGACAGTACTCGTCACGCGTCCAAGGTGGTGGCTGCAAAGCTCTCTCCATCGTGATGAACGTTTACGAACTTAGACTTGGATGAGTTAATATCAAGGCCGATCTTGACATCATGACGGACAGTCTCTGTGGGCCCACCTATCGTTGCATCGTCCAGGCACTAGATGTTAAGAGGCGTGGTGATGCTGCGAGCAAAGTTTTCTACCCCGAGTGCGAAGTTGAGGGGAATTAACGCACCGCCCTGTGTGACGCCGGGTGAATATTGTATGACTTTATCGGCAGTGAGGAGCATACTTTGAGATCAGCATGATAGGTAGGCCAAATAGTAGGCACATGGGACACTACTGGCAACTGGAAACCTTGAGGGGAAACTTCCGAAGTTTTCTGAACCGATCAACATTCACCAGCATACATTGCAACATGTTCCTATTGTGCTCTCTTGCTCTTTCTTCTGAACGCACGTGATTGTCGTGGCTGCTTTTGGTTTTCCTATTTTCTTTTTCCCGTCGCTGTTTTGGGGGGCGGGGCAGATATTTTAATTTTCTGCTTCTTTCAGGTATCCAATGTTTGATTGGTAGATAAGAATTCAGGATAGATTCTAACTCCGAAAGTGAAATAACTTAAGCCAGAGATGCACCAACTGCAACTTTTGTTGTATGG
>OZ024743.1:9844590-9922090 GCA_964016885.1 Eledone cirrhosa
TTAAAGTAAATATAATAAATGGATCTGTAGAAAGGAGAAAGCGAATAACTTGCAATAATATAATGTTTGAACAGTTTTGGTAATTTTCCAGTTCATAAGATGAATGTTTGCTGTTTTATAACATGTACATGTCTGCTTATGGAAGAGGAGCATACTTTCGACGTCTCCGAAGTATATATAGCATTCTCAACTAGTGTGTCTTCCCTTGGAGAATATAATATAGATGGGATTAGAAGATAAGGGAATTTCGATAAATTACTGTGTGATCTGCTTCATCATTACATGTAGATGAATGCATTCTTCTTTGAGAGATTCCTACTTCAAAGACAATAATTCTCATCTTTTTTAAAGAAGCTATCATTAAAAATCGTTAGTATACAACAAAAGGATGTTTGACATGGCGTCTATTCAACAAATATAACTGAGAAGCTTCTACTTAGGCCCTCAGTCTTCTAATGCTAGCAGCGAAATCCCCCCCCCCCCCCCAAAAAAAAAAATCATACGTCCACCGACTTAAAAAGAAGGGATATATTAGATATTTTGGATGGAGTGGTTAGGCCCGAAGGCATTTAAAATTTTTCGTGGATCAGGTTCGAAATTGTATTAAACAACAACAGCTAATCTCGCCAATGAGCCAGCATTGTTTATAATCAGTGAACCTCAGGAGAGTGAACGTATTTTTCTTGACAGTTATAACATGGAATGATATTTAGTTTTCATTTTTATACAAAGTGCAATATACTCTCACATAAACCTATACTAATACAATACGTACCTATATGACTTATTCACAACATACTACTCACACACGAATGAACAACTCGTATGCACACATCACATACACAAATGTACACAAACATATGAATCGCTCATACATTACGTCCATGTAATACCATACTCTTCGCTGAAAACCTCTTTTCATTTCTTAACCCACTGTTTCATTTACTAACATAATTACCCTCTTCCTTTTCGAAGAAGGGAAATCCTTCATCTGTGACGTGTCATGCTGTGACACGTTCCCCGCCTCCAGCTTAGTCACCTCGGCCCCAAATCCTGATACCGCAACTCGCAATGCAGAGGACAGGAAGCTAAATAAATACCGGAAATCGTCCGGTCGCTTCTCTTTGCACCAGTCACCGTCTTGACCTCAGATTTCCTCGGACCTCGGACAGCTGACCTCCTCCGTAAAATTGGATCGATAGCAGCCCGTCTGAGGAAGGACCCCCGTGAGGTGGGGTGGCTGTTGCCGCATGTGCAGCTGGCCATTGTCAGCGGAAATGCCCTTGCCATTTTGCACACGGGGCGCAGTAGAAACACCGCCCTGATGTATGTGTAGAGTCTGTCACCCTCCCCATTCCTCTTTCTTTCTTTCTTTGTTTAGTAGTCCTTGTTCTATTCCTCATTTTCCTTTCATTCATGGCGTTTATAGCCCTTTCAAATACAATTTACTAACTAATATTTCGGCCACAACAAATTTTCTTTCGTTTCGTTTCTTTTCTTCTTTTCTTTGGAGCAGGATAAACAATCAAAAAAGTAATATTTATAGGTTTACTACATTCGAGCGTGAAATTAATATCAATATTATATTTCTCTTATTTGTTTGCTGTCCTTAAGATAGTTATTTATATATATTTGCGTGCGAATGTATTATTATGATTAATTCATATTTAATTAAATAATTAAGACTTCATGACCGTTGCTGTAGTTTCCGAGACCAAGACGTCACGTTAAGGTATAAATAAACATACCATTATTATACGCCATATATAATCACGTTTGTTGCATCCAATTGTGTACAGTAAGTGTGATTAATATTCACATTTTAAAAACTAAAGAGAAATGGATATAATAGTTCCCGAGGGATACATTATCCGTAAAAAGGGTTCACTATTTTTAAAGTCGAAGCATGATATTCACAAAAACAAAAATATTGTGATAGAAATTGAGAAGTCATAGAGAAATGAATACAGGATGATTCATGACATATTAGTGGCTGTAAAATATGAATCAATTTGTCTGAAGAAACTTGTGAACTCACAATGTTATAATTAAAGAAACAACACATTTAACACGTGTATTGGAAGTGTGTGCGCGCGCGTTTATTTATGTTTGTATACTCGTGCGTGATCACGAAATTAGATATTTGATATTTAAACTCAAATTTTTTAAACTCAATGACATTTGATTCACGGCATTTTTCAACTAAAATGTTACATTCCAGTACAGTAAGTAATCTATTTATTGAAACAAGGGGATTAAATGTATATATATTAACCGTAATACCGTTGAAAAACGTGTCAGTCAACCAGCCCCAAGCTACGGTTCATTCTTTCTTCATTGAAAGACGACACGAAACAGAAGGTGACCGTCGGGTATAAACGAACGAAAATAGAACTATTTTCTTATTGGCTTTTGGCAAGAATTTAGTTGAACAGAATCCAATTTCTATTGTAATTCGAACGCTAGATGAAAGTATAATCAATTTTAAGACACGTTCTTCTGGGGTAAGAAGAAACAACAAACAACGGAAATAAATATATACCATTAGAATTGATAACTGCTTCAGTGTGACATGTAGTGGTGATGACAGCGTCAATGTAGTTAGGAGAGTTGTTTATTGGGACCGTTTGCATGGTGATGTCTATGGTTATAGTCATAGTTTAAAAAGCTGCATAGTTTGGAGAATGAAGTTTCTATTAGAAATAGAGAGCATTCACTACCAAATTTCCCTGCTTTTGATTTGATTACATTGATTTGCCAAATCCCATTCAGATTTTTTCCTTATTAATTAAAATTATCAGAACTACTGAGAATATTTTTCGATGAATCTACTTTCCACAAAATTCTTTATGACCTCAATCATCTAATCTATTTTCGATTTTTTTTCATCAGGACAGAAATCAATCAGAACAGGCAAAGAAAACGAAAACTAACAAATGCTGTAAATCTTTCAGAAAATGGATGCATATCACATTTCTTCTATTGAAGATTCTTCAAAAAATTAAAAAGAAAACAAAAAAAGGAAATATTTCATTTATTCTTTTCTCTGGAGTCAGATGAAAGCGATGGAAAAAGCATTCATCTAAACGAACAATTTTCATCTTTTGTCGAGTAATTTTAGCCCAAGAGATTAGAAGAAAATTCGCAGTTCTGAAAAATTAAACAAGTTATCCAATATCGAAACAAGCGCAGACGTAATAAAACTCCTTCATAACAATGAAACTAAGCAATTTAGAAGGTAATTTAATTTCTATCTTTCCTCATTTCGTAAATCTAGGATGTTATAGTAACTGCTGTAAGTATTTCCGTGGTAATTTGAACAATGATGTTTCAGTCGCCTGACATAATCTTCTTAATATAGTTAATCAGTTGTCGTTGATGTTGTTGATAACGTTGCATTAATAACGTAAGTGTTTGTAAATCTGATTTTACACACATTGATAATGTTAGTGTTTGTTGATCAGATATTATATATGCAAACGTGAAGACATGTGACTTAGTGGCTTAGATGTTCGATTCACGATTGTATTCTTTAAGATATTTGGATTTTTTTAATTAGATACTCTGTTTCCATCTCCTGAAATAAGGCTACGCTTTCCATTTTCTTCAGTTTCTACAACTTTTTTCAATCTTTTGTTGGGCGAAAGGGGTATACGAGGGTCTGATAAATCGGCTGGCAGTATCACTAGAGCGTCTGACGTCATGCTTTGCAGCAAAGAGTTACGGCCCTTTATGGTCTGAGTTCAAATCCCGCCAAGGTTAACTTTGCCTTTCATCCTTACAGGTTCAACATTGGGATAATTGCTGGCCTTGTGCCAAAAGTAGAAACAATTATTGTTAATGCATTCAATCTGTTGATATCCGAATAATATTTGTTTTATGGACAGGGTTTCTTACAAGGCCCTGTTGTACTTTTCTACATCTACTTATTTGTGTTTAAGTTGGGAAGGTTTTTACTGGCATCTATTTTCGTTTTGGCTTCTGTCAGATTGCCTAATTTTTCCAATAAACAGATCTTTAAATAGCTGTGATATACTGAGATTTCCTTTGAATCTATAATTCCTTCCTCTCAGCTATTTCCTATATAAGAAATACAATGCTTGTGTTATTACTATCAGTATTATTTCTAACATATTTTCTCCAGTTATCTTAACAAACACATATTTTTAAACAATTAACTTACCAGAATATTTCCATTAATTAAATTATAGGAATATCAAATTGTCTCAGAATTATAGTCTTTAGATAATTCAATGCTGAAATATTTTATAGATTATTAATTTACTAGATATGAATAAAGCATAATAAATCATCTACGCATAATATATCTATATTAACACTTCATACTATGTATTTTGAATAAGTCAACTAAGAGGAACATGTCCCTCTTTAAACAGTATACCACTGCTATAGTGTATACATACATACTTGCATGAACACACACACCCTCCACATATATATATATATTAATTTATCGATAAGATTTTGTAAACCACGTGGACTCAACTACCTTTCCCAATTTCATTAATCTTGTATACATCCGCTCACGTTGTCCTCTATACCCCCAGCCAATGTCACACAAGCACACGCACAGCCTCTAGGTTCCTATGCTTCTGTTACGGTCAGAAACACACACACACACACACACACACACACACACACACACACACACACACACACACACACACACACACACACACGCACGCGCGCGCGCGCGCGCACCCCCCCCCCCCCCCCCCCCCCACACACACACACAGCTTGTACAAACCAACAACAAACACGCACACACCTCTACACTTACTCCCACAGCTTTGTACGAACCATTGACTAATTCGTAAACGTATACACACATATCTTCACAGCTTCGTACTTATATCAAAGCACGCATGCGCACGTGCACACAGACACTTTTAAATTTATATGTACACACACATATTCGCTTAGCTTTGTACGGACAAATAACAAACATGCACACACGCATAGACTCACACGTACACGTACACGATCTATATACAGAACGGTTTTTTTTCTTTTGAAAAAAGACCAACTTATTTTCTCATACAACAACGCCAGAATCAGTTTTCCAAGAGATGGTCACTTGAATAGACCTGTTTCTTCTCACAGAAATCTTTTTCGTTTCTGTAACTGCGCACGCTCGTTTGTCTTTCTATGTCTTCTTTAATTTCTCATTCTATTTTCTGCTGAAAGACTAGCGTCCGAAATTTAAGGCTCTCTTCCTACTATAACAAGAGTAAAACTAATGTATTTCTTCATTGTACTGTGTCGTTTGTGTGTGTGTGTATTTTTCATTAAAACTAAAATTCAGCTTTGTTACAGTAGAGTTTCATAGGAGTTATTCAATGGCCCTGTTAATATACAAGTGAAGCTAGAGTAACAAGCCTGAAGCTCGGTTTCAATAAAGAATATATCAATCTCTGTTATGCTTTTGAGCACTCATTCTTGCTACCGTCAATAGAAATCTCTCTGTATATATATATAAATATGTATATATATATATATATATATATATATATATATATATATATATATATATTAAAATAACAGATTAAAGTTTAAGCAAAGAATCGCTGCTTTCACCCTTAACGGGATATTATATATATATACGTATGTGTGTGTGCGCAAGCACACAAACACACCCCTCCCTATATATAAATAAACATGTACATGCGCACACATGTGTACACAAGCATGTATATGTAAATACACACACGCACACATATATATGCATTCACAGATACACACACACACACATATATATATATATATATATATATATATTAATAAGAGGAATTCCAACTTTACTGATTTACTCGTTTTATTTACAATCCTTTAAAATTTATAATGGTATTATAATGAAATAGTATGATAGAATATTAAATTCTAAGTGTTAATTGAACAAGTACTTTCATGCTTTCGCAATCTTCAGGTTCATAATATGTGGTGACAGTCAAGTTTGCAATTTTCACTGTTGAAAATTGCAAACTTGACTGTCACCACATATTATGA
The DNA here is from genome assembly GCA_964016885.1 of Eledone cirrhosa. NCBI lineage: Eukaryota > Metazoa > Mollusca > Cephalopoda > Octopoda > Eledonidae > Eledone > Eledone cirrhosa. Next base: position 9,850,618 of record OZ024743.1, read on the forward strand.
ACCTGAAGATTGCGAAAGCATGAAAGTACTTGTTCAATTAACACTTAGAATTTAATATTCTATCATACTATTTCATTATAATACCATTATAAATTTTAAAGGATTGTAAATAAAACGAGTAAATCAGACAAAGTTGGAATTCCTCTTATTAATATAATCTTCTATACACAATCATACACACCCGTGTATATTTATCTATCTATCTATATATATATATATATATATATATATATATATATATATATATATATATATATATATATATATATATATATATATATGTATATATAATATTGCGTTGCGTGCATATAGGAAAGCATTAAATGTTGCTGTCAAAAAGTTACATGCAGCTAATTTTAATCTATGTCATATGTTTACATTAAATCAAACAGAAAACTTTTATTACAATTTTCGTCGAGCTAAATTCCCATTTGACAGAAACAATAAATCAGTAGTGATCTCTAGTCTAATCTTTAGATGTTTTTATATGTGTCTGCCGGTTTCGTTGTCCTCTCGCTGAATCTCTTTCACTCTCGCTTTAGCCGTACACTCGAAATAATACTAGATTTATATGTAAAAAAATCGAAACAGAGAAAGAAATTGAGAATGAAAGAGAAAACAATACACATTCCGGAATAAATACACCTCTGTGTATTAAACAAATTATCGATTGTTCTAATTCACCAAGTTGATGCACAAGACTACCATTTTCTTCCGTTTCCGCATAAGATGGATTTAAGATCAAATGATAGCAGACAGGCGAGACTATTGGATAAAATAGAAACAAAAGAAAAAAAAAAAATACGGCTCACCATACTGTATGATTATACGAAAGTATTGTATAAAAGGCAGTATGTACAAGACGAAATATGTGTGGACAGTTTACGCTATGAAAGTGAGGTCAGTGTTAGAAGTTCACTAACGGATTCATAGAACACTAAAGTAAATCGAGAGCCGTATGTGAGTAACAAATGAGTTATGCATTTTATTGTCTCAGACGAATATAGAAATATTTTTGAGAATATTATCAGCATTATTCGTCTGAAACACTTAAACACTTAAACACTTTTGGGACAAGCTACTGTCTATTTGGAGAAATTCAAACAAAAATATAATAGTAATATGATTTTAAAGAATATATAGTTCTGTTGAGTTGGTTCATTTTGTACAAATGGACTTTTATTTGATGCCATTCATAACCTAACCTATGTCTATATGGACGACTAAAAGTTTGTATATATATATATATATATATATATATATATATATATATATATACGTAGAACGAAGTAAGTGTGGTAAGGAACCAGGTGGACCATAACGCACCAGAGTACTCGATACTTAAGGTAGTAAAGTGGGTAATAGCAAAAGAGTCAGCGCCCCGATGGCTGAGCTCCGGCCGTTTCGACAGCTAGATAGAATTCTAGTAATTAGTCTGATTATTACTAGAATTCTATAAGAATCAAACATTCATGATTTTCAGCAAACAGGTGGAGTAGTTAGAGATCTGTCAGCTTTATCTCCCCTGTTTGCTGAACATTTAAAGTAAATGAGACTGTCACTTCTCTAAAACAATAGCGTAAAGTCTTCGAAATGCTTTTAATTAAGCATACAGTGTATTGCAAAATACACTATATATACATTCATATATATATATAAATATATCTATATACATATATATATATATATATATATATATATATATATATATATATATATATATATATATATATTGGTAAACGGAATAGAAAATGCTGACAAATTGTTCACAGTTGAAAAATGGTTTAATTAGGAATAAAAGAGTACCCAGGACCTTAGACACCCTAAAGTAAATCAACCGAAACTAAACGCTCTTCCATACATCTCCACACAACCCCCTCAACAATGACGCCGTTGACACCATCCTCCAGAACATCCCTGTGTTGAAAAAGGACCATAGAATGAACCAAATCCTACGAACACACGATATCATAAAGAGCAAAAGACAATCTAAGTCAATGAAAAACATCCTAACACATGCCAAAGTACTGCCAACCACAACAACGAAACCCACAGTAAAAAAATGCGATAGACCCAACTGTGGCATTTGCATCAACCTAATAGAGGGTTCGGAATTCTATTTCAAAGAAGGACAACGTTTTATAGTAAAACACAATTTCACATGTGCATCGGAAAATCTAATATATGTATTAACTTGCTCAGGTTGTCGAGAACAATACATAGGCCAGACCAAAAACAGCCTCCGCCAACGCATGACTGTCCATAGATCCCACATTAAAATACGTGAATACAGGAAAATACCACTGAGTGAACACACTGATACCTGTGCCGCCCAAAATCATCCCAGCTTCAGAATCTTTCCCCTCTACAAATTTAAAGATAATGCCACCCACACCCAGCGCATCAGCAAGGAATCTTACTTCATTAACAAATACGGACCCCGTCTAAACACTTCTCCCTAAGACGAACCCACAACATACACACGTCAACATACATACCTACATCAGCACACATCTCTACCCACATATAAACACAATGACATACGTAAACACACATGCTCTATGGTGCAACACAAAAAAATATATGTGTATATATATATATATATATAGTGAATATATGTATGTGTATATATATATAGTGAATATCATTTCACACCTTTTATTGTTAAGATTTTTGATGTTCTATTAAGAGAACCGATTTTACTGAAAAAATCGAATAATGTACACCATTTTACCAGGGGGAAAAAAATACTGGTCCACCCACACACACACACACATATATATACACACACACATACACACGCGTATATTAACATACAAAGAGACTTATACACACACACACACACACACACACACACACACACACACGCACTTCTCCGTATAAGACAAAAGCTGAAAAATATCTTTTGACATGCTAAAATACCCCCCATTGCTTTCAGACACATTCTTACTGACCATCCCTGCTACCACGAATTACTCTGCTACACACACACACACACACACACACACACACACACACACACACACACACACACTTATCTTAATAGCCATTTGACACACATCCCTGCTAACCATTATCACAACATCGAACACCTTACTACTACTACACACACACACATATTTGTTGTGAAAGAGTCATTTCTCAATCTTGGCGCAAAACCAATTTTTTATTCACATGACCTCTACCGACCAATCAAAATTGTTTTGACCACAAGAATTTTTGCAAACACCAAGTAGCGCTGGAGCCACTTTTTTTAACATAAAAACAGTCCTGGCGCAAAATCAATTTTTTACATTCACATGACCTCTACCGACCAATCAAAATTGTTTTGACCACAAGAATTTTTGCAACACCAAAGTAACACTGGAGCCACTTTTTTAACATAAAAACAGCTAGAATTCCCAAAACTAATCAGATCAGAGCAAACAACACGGACATTCTATCTCAAAATTATTTTTGAAAAGCATTTAGAAATGCGCAACCGGTAAAAACTTAAAAACTTAAAACCACAACTGAATACTAACCCATACAATACTAATACTCTTTTATTCCTAATTAAACCATTTTTCAACTGTGAACAATTTGTCAGCATTTTCTATTCCGTTTACCAATATATAATAACTTGTGTGTTACACCTCTATTCTTTTAACTATATATATATATATATATATATATATATATATATATATATATATATATATATATATATATATATATATGGCATACAGAGAAATATGGGAAACCAAAGCACAAGATTAACTGTAACAACAGAAGATCGCAAAAAGGAATACCTTTAAAAAATGGCTAAGATACACCTAGACAGTATACCGCTCAAACTCTGGCCGAATACAGTAACAATTAAGCTATGTAGCAGCTGACCACAGTTTCCATCAAAATTATATAGCTATACTGAACAACTCTTGTACTAACCTATATTCGAAATTAGGTTAGTATATATGCATCACTATTTTCCTTACTGTGTCTTTTCACTCTCTTTCTTTTAATCTTTTTGTCATTAATATTACACAACGAGGGAAGGTGAGGTTTTATATTCCACAACACTGTGACATTAGTAACAGAAAAACAATGGTATGACCGAACCGAATCTGGAACATATGAATATATTGCTTCCAATGTTCTACTGGAGTTCACTTGTTTCTTCATCAAATTCAGTAATATATGTAGTAACAATATTTAGCAAATGTGTCAGTGGATTTCTGAAGCTCTACAACTGATGGAAAAATTAGTTGGAAGAGAAATTTCAAAGCGCTGCATTTTCTGGCGTAATTGTTTAAGTAATATCTTTAGTTTTATTGTTTGTATTTCGAAAGTAATTAGTAGCCATAATATTAATTCATTCTTGAAGACTTTTTATTATCAAAAACAGTTTTGGAATGTTTCATCAATTCAACGATTTTTATTTCTTTCTAGCGATGATTGCTTCTTTTTTTTATATTGATCTGTCACGTTAGCAAAAGGTCACATATTTTTATCAGTGGTAGGTGAGTGTACGTACGTAATTGAATCAATTCGATATCAAGAGTAATATTTATTATATTGACCCCTATAAATTCAACGTCAACAACATTTCTACTTATAACGTAAACTACGTATTTAGCGCAATATTTGCTGGATTCTAATAACAATTCTAATTTAAGTACAAGTTTGAAGGAGAGGAGAGTCAATGAAGCAGACCTACTAACCTCTAAAACCATAAACGAGGAGACCATTAAAATCAAAGTGCCCCCAAACGAGTAGAAATGAGGCAAAATGTGGAGATTTTATATAATGAAATCCTTACCTAATTTTCACTAGAGAATTCATCTCTACCCTACCTCAAATGGGTGGGAGATCTCCCCGTCCGACGGGGAGAGTTGACAGTTCTGATGATGTCGATGTAAGCTTGACTTTAGAAGGATGAAAGGCAAATATAACTTCGATCGGATCGGAACTCATAATATAGAGAGCTGTAACTAAATGACGTAATGAATTTTGTCCGACGCATTAACGATTCTGCCAATCCAAGGTCATTTTGTTGATTTTAATAAACATCAAAGAGAGTGACTAATGTTTGAAAGGATAGAGCGTCGAACTAAATTAAGCGACGAATGAAAACAGTAAAAGGTTTACGTCTTCTGATCTCTTCATTGTTGATTCTAACTTTCATCGTTGGGTCAATAGAATGAATACCAGCTAGGTACGGTGATTTATTAAATTGATTAATCAATAATTTATTCAATTGCCTACATCTCTCACCTGATTAAAATATGTGACCTGATTTGAAAATGTGTCGATCTTAGATCAATAATAACGTACTAATAAACGATAATTTCAATTAACTTTTATATATTTTAAAAAGAAAAATCATGTATCTACAAATCTTCTATTTCCTTTCGTTCTCGCAGTATACACACACATGCACACACACACATACACACACACATACACACACACATACACACGCACACACACATACATGCACACACACACGCACATATATATAAATATTTATGTATATATATAACTATACATATATATATGTATATCCATATATAAATATATATATGTATATACATACATATATGTATATATATATATATATATATATATATATATATATATATATATATATATATATATATATATATATATACATATATATATATTTATATATATATATAGTAATAATAATAAATTTGAAGACTAAAATCCAAAGAGGGCTTGATAAGGATAAATATATACCCAATATATAAGACCCGTAGAGCAAATATATATATATATATATATATAAAAATATATATATGTATATATATATATATATATATATATATATATATATATATATATATATATATATATATATGTATAGATATGTACATATATATATATATATATATATATTGTTATATTTGGGGAGGGTCATATTTGTGTAATATTGCCAGAATTAATAACAGAACACACTCATATATGTATATATATATACATATATATACATATATATACATATATATTTATATATATATATATACACAGAGAACGTCTCTATGAACCACCTAAGAGAACATTAGTCTACGACTTGTGTTATACCATAAACGTGTAATTGTTTTTCACCGCTCCCATTAATGACGTATTATTTTCTTTTTTTCCCGTTCTTTGCCAGCGAACGTTACCACGAACCAAAGTATCGTCTTCCTGTCTTCCTCCGGTTGCAACGTTTTTTGAAATATCTACTTCTGCGTTTACAGATTGACTTTGTTAGTTTCAGAAGATCCTGTTAAGGGGGAAAGCAGCGATTCTTTGCTTAAACTTTAATCTGTTATTTTAATTATATATATATATATATATATATATATTGAGAAAAACCACAGATCCTCCATCTCAACTCACCTTTTGAAAAGCAGAAGAACTGCGAAACCGGTAAAGGAACCAAATAAATATATATATTTTTTTAAAAAATAAGACTCCAGTTGCATTTTCGATTTCATCTCTTTTTCTTTATATATATATATATATATATATATATATATATATATATATATATATATATATATATATATATATATATATATATAATGTATACTAAACAATACAATATAATTACCTCATTACCAGAGGTTTCCCGAATAAGAGGAATACGAAAAACGTCCTCATTCGTTCGTCGGACAAGGCAATTTAAAACATAGTGAAATATTTGAAAAGTTTCCTCAAGAAAGGCAAGAGTTTAACGGGCAAAAGATATATAAATAAAAGTAATGCAAGAGAAATATAAAAAAATAAGGAAATATAGTTAGGGTATGTGTATATGTAAGTATATACACTCACAAATATACATATGTATGTATGTACAAATGCATGTGTATGGTGAAAATATGTGCGTAAGTACATACATGAGGGCAAGTATATTTGACACCACATACGTATATAATATGTGTTGAAAAAGAAATTGTAAGATAATATAGTTAACACGCATCCAGATACAGGTATTAAATATACATACGAGTATGAAAGCACGCGTATAAACACACATACACACGCGTGGTCACTTATATGCGGAAGATAAAGAGGGAAGGGAGTGTAATATTAAAAAGATTTGTCATTCTCGATATATGTATAAAAATAAAACAATATATGAGAATGAAAAAAAATTTTAAATAAAAGAGAAAGTAATCAATTAACACTAGAAAACAAACTTAGGTACGCACGTACACACATATATATATAACAATATTTATACACACAAATACGTACAGACTAAATCGCATGCATGCGTACATACATTCACACGAGGCACGTATATATATATATCGCCACATGTATATCTAATCACACGCACGTACGCGACTATATATATATATACATATATACATACACACCCATACATACATATACATATACACACATATACATACACATACATTCGCCCGCATACACACGCACGTATAAATAAGTATGTAAAAAACATAGATATAAAAAAACATAGATATAAAAACACACATACACACACATATATATACGTACGCACGCACACATACGGAGGCGTTCGTATACATATACAGAACGTATACGCACATATGCACACTCACGCATAGATACAGATTATAAACCAGCCGTATGAATAAATGAGTACAAATATATAATCGGCTGCGAAACAACAGAATATATCTGGTGTGGAAAACGCAAGTGATAAGTGATATCAGGGAGTGAAAGAAAATGGGGAAGTAAAATGTGGAAAGTGAAAATATTAGGTAAGTGAATCGAAAAGTGTGTGTGTGGGGGGGGGGGGGTTTACTGGTGGATGTGAAGTAAAAATAAAAATAAAATTAAAAATAAAGTTAAAAATGAAATTAAATCAGAAAGAGAAGTCTGTAAAGAGGATAATTTTTTAAGGAAAGTGAAGAATAAGAATTGATGGAGGATAAGTATCTGAAAGTGAGTTAAGTTTATATGAGCTGGAAAGCAAGTGTGATTTCATGTGTGGGCAACTGGTGAAAATTTCTGTTTTTGTATTTAGGCAGGTTTTTGGTGATTTAAGGTTCTGTAAAATCCAATATTTTTCACTTATGCAGAGTGTGCATCTTCTTGTTCCTCTTGCATATTCTTTAGATTGGTTCAAAATTGACCAATCCAATTTATATTGGATACCTTGGTCTTTCAAATCCCATATTCTGCTAGCCAGAGCTGTTGTGAATTTCTTTTCCGGGTGCCGGAAAGATGCGACATGTGAGTAATAACGCGTTTTGAATTTGTCTTGTGTCATACCCACATATCGTTCGCTGGGAGCTGGTTGGTTCTTGCTGCTGGTTGTCACTTTAGCCACATTTACAATGGCTTTGGTGTTGCATTTACCTTGTAATGGGCATTCACTTTTGACTCTACAGGAGCAATTTTGATGTTCTCTGGGTGATTTCTTATTGATGATATAAGATTTAATAGGGGGACCGCAGGAGTAGCTAATTTTGACACAGTTTCTATTGAAGATCATATAGTATCTATGTGTTCTAGGGAAATGTTTATCTAAGAGCTCTAGGAATTTTTTTGCCTACATTAGTTTTATCTGCTAGAAAGTAGGGGGGGTGAACCAGATTATTTTTCTTTTCCTATTATTATGTTTAAAAGAGTTAGTATTGTTGGGTATGTACTTAATCGGTTAGCTAAATCCGCTATTTTGAAGGGCTTTATTATAGTAGGGGGATGCCTTATTGAAAATAGCTTATGAGGAAGAGAGGGTGTAGATCCTACGGCTAATATTAGGGATAAGGTTTTTAGAAACTATAGGAGGATGGCAAGAGCCTTTATTTATATATTTTAAATTTTCATTAGGTTTATGGTACGGTTTATAAGAAGCAGTAGGCAGATCTAGGTTTATATCTAGAAAATTAACATTGGAAAGGTTAGTGTCAATAGTAAGTTTAAGATTAAAACTAGCGAAGTTTTTTTATTAAGTCTTTCCTTAATCTATCTAAGTTATGGCCTATGGTGGTATTGGAATATAAAGCCCAAAAATATGGTTAGGGAATTTTTCTTTAAGTGTGTGTAGGAGGAATAGGCCGACTAAATCACAAACATCAGCACTGTCAAAAGAACCCCTTGAGACATCGAATGGGTTCTCTGGGTTAGATATTTTTACCCAAGTGTCATTATCAGTAAAGAGTAGAGTGTTTCTAGCATGCAAGATGACATTCTCTTCAATATCAGAAATATTGGTAAACTTTCTAGCGAAATGTAAGGCTTTCGCTAAAAAAGTCTGAGTGATAGACGGGTAGAAATCTACAATGTCAAATTGGGTGAATCTAGAACTATTTTTATCTTTAATATTATTAAACCAATGTACTACGGAAGAGCTATTTATCCATTGGAGTAATGCAGACTTACTTCTAATCTGTGTTTATATTATTTAAAAAATTTTTGCTGGCAACACCGATATCAGTCTTAGCAGGGTTGATTAATCTACAACTAGGACGATTAACAAACTCAGGTTTGTGATCTTTAAGGGTGATATAGGCATTACGTTTAGCAAGTTTTTCTGTCCTATTATCTATTTTTAAAGAAATAGCTAATTCTTTAGCTTCCTTATTTATATTATTATACGTGTTTATATTAGCGATTTGGTATTTAGAGGTGATGTTATCTATTAAGAGTTGGTCATGTAAATTATTATTAACTTCGTATAAGTTTTTAGTTTTGTCGGAGAAAATGAACTTATTTTTAGAAGATTTGAATATTGAAATATCATTAGATAGTTTAGATTGAAAAGGGTTAGAGTACTTACGAAAATTGATATTGTTGATTAGATTAAATAAGTCTAGTTCGAAAGCGGTCATATCTTTTATTCTTTGTGGGTATTTATGAGTTTTGACATTTCCCTAGAACACATAGATACTATAAGATCTTCAATAGAAACTGTGTCAAAATTAGCTACTCCTGCGGTCCCCCTACTAAATCTTATATCATCAATAAGAAATCACCCAGAGAACATCAAAATTGCTCCTGTAGAGTCAAAAGTGAATGCCCATTACAAGGTAAATGCAACACCAAAGCCATTGTAAATGTGGCTAAAGTGACAACCACCAGCAAGAACCAACCAGCCCCCAGCGAACGATATGTGGGTATGACACAAGACAAATTCAAAACGCGTTATTACTCACATGTCGCATCTTTCCGACATCCAGAAAAAAGATTCACAACAGCTCTGGCTAGCAGAATATGGGATTTGAAAGACCAAGGTATCCAATATAAATTGGATTGGTCAATTTTGAACCAATCTAAAGAATATGCAAGAGGAACAAGAAGATGCACATTCTGCATAAGTGAAAAATATTGGATTTTACAGAACCTTAAATCACCAAAAACCTGCCTAAATACAAAAACGGAAATTTTCACTAGTTGCCCACACATGAAATCACACTTGCTTTCCAGCTCATATAAACTTAACTCACTTTCAGATACTTATCCTCCATAAACTCTTATTCTTCACTTTCCTTAAATTATCCTCTTTACAGATTTCTCTTTCTGATTTACTTTCATTTTTAACTTTATTTTTAATTTTATTTTTATTTTTACTTCACATCCACCAGTAAACCCCCCCCCCCCACACACACACACTTTTCGATTCACTTACCTAATATTTTCACATTCCACATTTTACTTCCCCATTTTCTTTCACTCCCTGATATCACTTATCACTTGCGTTTTCCACACCAGATATATTCTGTTGTTTCGCAGCCGATTTTATATTTGTACTCATTCATACGGCTGGTTTAAAATCTGTATCTATGCGTGTGAGCGTGCATATGTGTATATATGTTCTGTATATGTATACGAACGCCTCCGTATGTGTGCGTGCGTACGTATATATATGTGTGTGTATGTGTGTTTTTATATCTATGTTTTTTTATATCTATGTTTTTTACATACTTATTTATACGTGCGTGTGTATGCGGGCGAATGTATGTGTATGTGTATGTATATATATGTATATGTATACGTATGTATGGGTGTGTATGTATATATGTATATATATATATATAGTCGCGTACGTGCGTGTGATTAGATATACATGTGGCGATATATATATATGTACGTGCCTCGTAAGCATGCATGCGCTTTTGCCTGTACGTATTTGTGTGTATAAATATTGTTATATATATATGTGTGTGTACGTGCGTACCTATGTTTGATTTCTAGTGTTAATTGATTACTTTCTCTTTGATTTAAAAAATGTTTTCATTCTCATATATTATTTCATTTTTATACATATATCGAGAATGACACTTCTTTTTACTATTACACTCCCTTCCCTCTTTATCTTCCGCATATAAGTGACCGCGCGTGTGTGTGTGTATATACGCGTGCTTTCATACGTGTATGTGTATTTAATACCTGTATCTGGATGCGTGTTAACTATATTATCTTACAATTTCTCTTTCAACTCATATTATATACGTATTTGTTGTCACATATACACAAATATACTTGCCCTCATATATGTACTTACGCACACATTTTCACCATACACATGCATTCCTACATACACACATATGTACATTTGTGAGTGTATATACATACATATACACATACCCTAACTATATTTCCTTATTTTTTTATATTTCTCTTGCATTACTTTTATTTATATATCTTTTGCCCGTTAAACTCTTGCCTTTCTTGAGGAAACTTTTCAAATATTTCACTATGTTTTAAATTGCCTTGTCCGACGAACGAATGAGGACGTTTTTCGTATTCCTCTTATTCGGGAAACCTCTGGTAATGAGGTAATTATATTGTATTGTTTAGTATACATTATATATATATATATACATATATATATATATATATATATATATATATATATATATATATATATATATATATATATATATATATAACGATGAGGGGGGGGGGTGAAAGAGGGGAAGACGAAAGATAGATAAGTGGACGGAGATATACATATCAATATAGAAATGAAAAGCACAATTAACAGCAGTTCAGCACTAGCAGTAAGAAGTAAAGTTTGATATTTGCATATTCATTATTTAAGAGTCTAGATTATACGGGATAGGGCATGTACCGCAATTCCATGACCCCCAAAATGCAAAATAATCAATATCCTTAACGATAAAGGGAAAGGAAATGAGCCAATCGTTAGAAGGGGAGATGGGAAACCGTTACCATTGGTCTTTCCATTGCTGATACCATCTGCTGGTTGTGACACTTGAACGAAGGAAGCAGTATTTGCATTTAGAATTCACTCATATCAATACTGCTAATGGACTGGATAATATTTATTAAAAAGTCGAAGTTAACTAAGTCTGATATTGAACCTAGATCGTAGGAGCAAATACCGAGGAATTTTATCCGACACTGCCAATTCAACAACTACAACTATTTTTATAGATCAAATGTATAACATGTAAAATCTTTTACTACTAATCTAATATTGTTTTACAATGTGACTGCACAGAGCAATGATGTGCTTAGATAAATGATGTTATTCCGTGATGTTGAAATAACTATAAGAAAATATAATCGCAGTAAATGTCTTCTATAATTATTTTACTATCCTTTATAATCGACACAAATGTACTGTTCTCTCTTTTCTCATAACACCACCCGATGAACTATGTAGATATATGGGATGATAAATATGTTCAGGTTGGATAACTAAGTGAATAATTGAATTAATGTACCTAATTCGCAAAGAGAAGTTTTAATACACACTGAGAAGACTGGGTGAAGTCATTAATTACGATGTTATAAAATATTGTTTATGATAAAGATTTTTATCTTATGACATTCTTGCAAATCCCTCCACATAAATGTTAACTTTGCAACTTTTATTACATGTGTTCATTGAGAAATAATTGGTTCAAATATGATAACGTACTTAGCAGGAAGGACCTTGTGGTATTTGTTCCACTTCTTTGAGCGCTGAGTTCAAATTTCGGTGGGATCGCTAAAATAAATGAGATGTGGTGTTGTTCAAGTTCTCTGCGTTCTGAGTTCAAGACATATTGTAGTTTTATTGGTCGTAAATTCCTCCAATTATTTTAAAATCACCTCTATTCCTTCTAGCGGATCCACCTTCAGCTAGAATTTGGGGCCAGATATTTAGTTTGAAGATACCATTTTCAGAGAGCCAAAAATTGGTGATGAGCACTGCTATACCCTGCATGACGAAACAGCAGAGAATAAAATATATATTTAATTTAGAGCTGATGTTTTTAAACATGAGCAGTTTCTTTTGGTTGTAGTATAGTCAAGTAGGTTTCTATCATATATTTTTATGGTGAAATAAATAATGTGATAACATTGTCTTTTGACAATTAGCAAGAAATAGTGAATAGTCTTTTGAGTTTTCTAAAAATAACCGTAATAGAAAAGTCGAAAATTCTACATAATTTTCCACTGTTTAAAAGATATATCTACAAGAACAGACATTTTTCAGTTAACTTGTAATTCGCAGATAGATTAGTGTGAAAATAAGATTGATAACAGTTGTGTTTCGTTCTTGGATTAGTAAAGTTTCCTGCAGGAAATAATTAATTTAAATACAGTCATTCGGTGAAAAAGGATTAGTGAATTTTGAAGTAGCTGATGTGATTAGAATGCTGAATAACAACTAAATTCAATCATAATGAGAAAACTGATTAAATATGATATTGTTAGCTTCACTCTTTTTTTCCTTTCTGTCTATTGATAAGAAAACGAAATATTCAAAACAAATATCCTGCATTTGATCTTAATATCAACAGAAACAAATTAGCATAAATTACACGAATATAAAAAAAAATGGCAATGTGTATTTGCTGGCGAAATATACAAGCTTCTATTGAACACAGAGCTGGAATATGAAAAATACTTCGTAATTACTTCTCTAATGTGTCAAGTAAAAAATGGAGCGGGATTCTGAAGGTATTGAAACAAAGTAAAAACTATTAAAAATGTAGAGCTTTGAGAGAATCCAACTAGCATCTCTTTCTTAAAACTTTAAAGAGTTTAACGTCAACTGCGTAATGGTGTATAGGATGTGTCTGTGCGCATCTTAGCGTGATATTCAAAATGTTTTTAGAGAGCAAATAGGCCTGTTGTAAAGCTATATAGTTACTCTATAAAGGTGATGCACATTGTATGTATATTATGTCAGGTAGAATGGTCGGGTCATCGACCATTTAGCAGCAAAGCAACCAAGCTTGCTTCGTGAGGAGGGAGATGTTAGTAACCCTGAGGTGTGAATTACAACATCTCTCTAAGGGCATAGGAATTCTTGCGAGTCAACGCCCATCCAATACCTGGGGTGTGTTGATCACTGGGTTCATGACAACATTTTGTAACTTTGTTATCAATATTTCCGAAAAGTGTGGCTGGTTCAAAACAAGCCTTCATCACTATAAACAATCCAGTTCTATTTGATATCCCAGCATTAACACAATGGCGGGGACAAGTAAAGGATGTTACAAGGAGTCCTTAGCTGGAGCTCTACAGTAGCGACCATCAGCCGTTCATAAACAAATTATGAGTAATTAGTGTTATTGTTCTCTGATTATGACAAATCATTAATAGCTTTCCGAAGCAACCTGCAAACCATAAAACAATATGGATGCATCCTAGAGCCGATGATTGACACGTAAATGATTATAACATCACACACATCTGAGTCTTCTCAGTGTGTATTAACTTTTCTTACTATATCACGGATCATACACTGCTGCACAATATGATTTCATTCAATCTGCCCAACAAAAAGAGATTTCAAAGGCCATTTATTTCACCCAAGGTTGATGCTGGTACTTTAAGATACACTGATAGTAGGCTGGAACGCTCTGCAAACCTTGTCTCATCCCTTAACTGTCCAGATCTCTGATGACATTGAAATTTCCTGGAAAGTGCACAAGGTTGCCATCTATGCAGCCTCCGAAGCAATCTTATGAATTCCTTTAGGAAAACCCAAGAATGGGTTGATGAAAGCTATTCAAATGTCCAGAATCTTATCACGATGATACCTAGCCTACACAGGCTTGGAGGTAAAAACTAAAAGGAAAGCCTATAATGACTGTAGCATAAAGTCCTCACTTAGAAAGCTGAAGGAAGCTTATTGGACAACTAAAGCCGCTGATCAACAAGACACTGCCGATAAAAAGGAGCCAAGGGCCTTTTAAAATGATTTAAAGATGACTGTATGTTCAGGTAAAATATGGCTTTATCATCTGATGGTACATCCCGCAATACAGACAAAACGGAGATACTCTCTCGATGGAAGGAACACTTTGAAAAGGTCCTAAAGAATAAGTCAAACATTGATGAAGATGTGATACCATCTATTGCACAAAGGCCGCAGATACCCGAATTAGCATTCAACCCACGCTTGAATGAAACAAGCCACTATCAAGCAAATGCCATCCAGTAAAGCTCATAGTAAAGATGGCATCCCACCTGATAGTTTCAAATTTGGTGGTCAAAGACTGGTTCGTAAGCTTCGGCTATTTCTTGAAATCAGAATAGTCGAACATGTCCCTCAAGACTTCATAGATATATCTATAGTCCATCTATTCAAGAACAAAGTTACAAAATCTATCTTTGACAATTATCGTGGCATCTCCCTTCTCTGTATTAATGAAAAGGTTCTTGCCCGTGTCATTCTCAACAGAATTGCATCCAAACATGTTGATGATATCTACCCTGAAAATCAATGTAGTTTAACAATCAGCATTAAGAAGACTGAAGTGGTACATCACCCAAGGCCAACCACCCTCAGATAAGTAGATGTTGGTCAAGGAAAACCGTGGAACGAGCATCCCCATGTTCCCATCACCGTTGATAACAGATCTGAAGTATGTGAACTATTTTACTTACCTTGGCAGCAAGGTGAACGGCTCTGCATCTTTGGCTGATAGGGTCGTCAAGTAATTAACGCCTTTGGCAAACGACATCATCGTCTATGGGGTGTCAGAGACATATATCTGAAAACGAAAGTTGCAGTTTATCGTTCAGTGGTACTAACGGTACTCTTTTATGGCTCAAAGTCTTGGACACTATCGCACCCACGTTTATAAGCATGACGACTTCCACAAATCTTTTTATTTTTGCTTTATCTATGGTTATGCACTTTCTGACAGAATCTCAGATGCTTATCTCTTCACGAGGTGAAACATCGGTGGGATTTAATCATTTCTGATGCAATCTCATCTTAGATAGACTGGTCATCTCCCATGAGTCAGTGAGAGTCGCACACCTAAGGTAGTGATATCGAATTAAAACCATAATGGTGCACATAATGTAGGCAAACCATCACACAGATATAAAGACAAAATGAAGTACAATACTTACTTTTGAAGCCCTATCTGCTGACCGTGGTAAATGGGGAGCTGTCTGCCATAAGGGCATAACCCCAAAACATTATCTGAGAAGACTGTTGAACCCTCCTGTGACGGGTGAGTCCATCATATATATATATATATATATATATACATAATATAGTAAGACCTCCTTTGTACAGATCCTCTCTGAATATATATATATATATATATATATATATATATATATATATATATATATATATATGTGTGTGTGTGTATGTGTGTGTGTATGTGTGTGTGTATATATGTGTGCATGTGTGTATTCATTTTGATTAAGATGAAATATATCAAGTTATCATATGAAGATAATATACATTTTAATACTCGATCTTAGGACAACCAACAATAAATGTAATCATCGAACATATAGATCTTAACATAAAGTACACATAGATTAATTCAAAATAATCTGATTAAATTGGGATGATGTTCATCGCTCTTTGCATGATCTAGTAGAATTGAAATCAAAAGAAAAAGCCGACACAACTTAACCAAACTAAACATTTCATGCGTGTTTATAATGCTTGTTTCAGTCCTTAACTTCTTAAACTCTGAAGGATCCGGCCGCATCCAGGTAATGATTCTTTTGAGTGCTTTTTCTGTTGCTGTTCAACAAACCACTTGTTTGTTGGAGATTTATTGCATTTAGAGTACTTAAGACACGAATATTCCTTGTTCATCTTCGACCATAAACAGCTGGATTTTTTCGGCTTTTTTAACATTCGTTGATGATTTTAGTCTTTTCCTCCCAGAAATTGAGAGCTGTTTCTTAACATAATTTGCTGACTTGATTACAAATATGTTTGTTCCATCCTCTATTTCAAGGATATCTGTGTGAAAGCCGACTCCTTTCGAACTGTTGGTACGATTGGCATATTTTTCCATCTTTAAAATTTCATACGTGCTCTTAAATAGATAATAATGTAGGGGTGCACACTGTCGACTACGCGAATTATTGTAGTCCTGGCGCTGGTACTCTATGAAATGTCATATGATTTATGTGAAATAAGATTTTATTGATATTGACTCTATAAATAAAAAACAACAAGTCAAGGAATAATTATATTATCATTTTCGACATGATCAATGCAAACTTGCAAACAGTAAGATACAAAACTAAATATTATAAATCATAATGTAATCGGATACTTCTGTAATATCTTTTATCTAAATATCACATTAATGTAAAAGGATAAGTACGTAATCCACGTGTTTCTATATTCTGAAATTCGCAGTAACGTTTGAAATATTAGTTCACAAACCTACTTCATAATGGATTTTAAGCCATAGGCGAATTTGATAATTACAGAAAAGCGGTTTAGAACTTAACGTTTTCTATTGTTTTGATTATTATAATACTACAAGCCAATGTCGTGCGATGTATTCATACTGGATTATGTTAGAGATTGAACCATCTCAATAATAACTGTCAGATGATAGCATACCTGAAACAAATTATATGGGATATTTGTTATCCAATCGGATATTTCACCAGCTAGTCATAGTATGAAGATCTTAGAACATATGTATCATCGGAAATCTTAGAATCTTGGAATCTAAAATAAATTAAATTTAATAAGAAAATATTTTGCCAAATTGGGGCACAAAAATATCTTCAGTACGGTGAGATACATCAATATATTTACACATATAACACCCAGGGCTAGACACCGAATAACCTGGTTGGATAACATCCATGAGCTCATCAGGACTCGATGGGGGTTCCAGTGGCATCAATATGGTTGTTTGCGACGGGACACGCTGGGTAGTGGTTAGAGGCAGATGTTGATATATTCTTACCCACTAAACGACAGACGTAGCTATGCATAGTGTTACAGGCATTTCATCCTTAATGCCTATACATACGTTTAAATAAATAAATATATATATATACACACACACACACGCACGCACACACACATACACACACACACACACATATATATATATATATATATATATATATATATATATATATATATAACGAAAGAAATGTGGTAAGGAACCAGGTGGACCATAACGCACCAAAGTACTCAATACTTATGGTAGTAGAGTGGGTAATACTCGTTCCTATATATATATATATATATGTAATCTGGGTTTTTCGAATGTCAATAATAATATTCGATTCGTTTGCAATTATGCAAACAGCCTCTTTTAATCCATGTCAGTAAAATGAGCCCCTCGCTATTGCTCTTGTGTTGGCATGTAAACAGAACTGCAGACTCTAATGTTTCTGGGTGATTATCCTTCATCAATGCACTTTACTGTTCACCTGCCAACTGTCAGAGCTAGTGAAAATCAGGTTGCTCAATGGATCTGCTAATATGCAGATCTGATTGATCAGCCAGTCTGCTAATATGCAGATCAGGCTGATCAGTCACTGTATATTTTAGAAAATATATATTTTCACTAGCCCTGACAGTTGGCAGGAGAATAATAAACTGCACTGATGAAGAGCAATCACCCAGAAACATTAGTGTCTGCAATTCTGCTTACATGCCAACACAAGAGAAAGAATGAGGAACCCATTCTACTGATATGGCTTAAAAGAAGCTGTTTGCGTAATTGAAAACGAATCGGATATTATTATCGATATTCGAAAAATCCAGATTACATTTATTGTAGAGCGATAACTATTTTTTTTTTAGTTTTATATATATATATATATATATATATATATATAAGTGTGAATGTGTGTGTGTATGTGTATTTATTTACATACAGATTCACACATGTATATAGATGCCTAAACGGAGTTTTCATTCGTGGGAGGCTAACGCCCGCTGAGGAAGCAGTTTCGAGCCAAATTACGTAATTATCTAATTTCTGTGAACGGAAGTTCCAGTCGGACTATTGTTAACAGACCGGAATTAGAGAAACTATGCATGGTCCAGGATTTCGGATATATTAATATCATACTCACGTGAAGTCGTGTTTCTTACTGGTTAACGGATATGTACTTTCTGGTTAATGGGTTTGTAGTTTTTAATATAATCTTTATTATATGATCAGGTGAGGGAGAAAATAATTGAGGCTGTGTCAATTCACTATGACAGGCTTCGTATATATATATATATATATATATGTGTGTGTGTACACACACGCACGCACACACACACACACACACACACACACACACACACACACACACACACACACACACACACACACACACACACACACACACACACACACACACACATATATATATATATATATATATATATATATAATATGTAAAAAATTGTGCCCCAGGCGAGGATATATATATATATGTAAATGTAACTGGACTGGTATCACAAACTATTTATTTCAATTCCCAAATAATAAACTACATGGTTTCCACTTCAAAGTAATCCCCTTCGAGTTTATTGTACTTTTCCATCCTTCCTTGCCACGTTTCTATGCACTGCTAGACGGAGTCACTCATGGATGCCTCTCAGCTCCTTCGTTATGGCACTCTTGATGGGCTCCACACCTTCAAAACTGGTCCCATTGATGACTCCCTTGAGCTTGGGGAAAAGGAAAGAGTCACATGGAGCAAGATCAGGTGAATAAGGAGGTTGTTCCTGTCTGGTTGTCGACCAGGAACTGCCACCGACCGTTGTCAGCCGGCAATCTGCCGCGTGCCCAAATGTTTGATGATAATCTTCAAAACGTTGTCGCAATTCATGATCAGCTCACTTGCGATCAGTCAAACACTCAGCCTCAGTCGTGTGCTGTAGTCTTGAGCAAAATACTTCATTTCTTGTTGCTCCAGTATACTCAACTGAACATGAGTACCAACAATAGCTGGGAGTTTAACCATGCGATGGACTGGCGTCCTATACTGGAGAAGCATTCTACTTTCAATCGCTTAACAGGGAAACCGGTATAAGCACCGGCCTGATGAGCCTCCGTGTTCGAGACAGGCCTTAGACTTTAGAGACATATATGTATATAATGAGAGAGAAAGACGGTTTGATGAATAGTATAAAGTTTATATAATACACATTGACGCTTAAAGAGGTTCATCACCTTTCAGACTTTCTGAAATGTTTAGGCCACTAATATCAGATTCCACTGAAAATGCCATAGTTATTAATGACAATTTGATTTTTTTTAATACTGGAAGATTAATTTCTTCATTGATTTTATGAAGAAAGCTCTTATGTACATGTAAACATATACACTCTTGCCATAAAAGATTGTTCTACATTATATTCCAAATTAATGAGAATACTTAATCAATAACTAGACTTTTGTGTTTCCCTGTCTCCTGAGACGCTGTCCATACTCCTATACCCGATTCACGTGCTTTACGTATACATTGTATACTTTGACCCGGTACAGCGGAGCTCCTTCGCGGGATCGGAACGTTCGCAGCCCATCTGAGGAAGGAGCCATGCGGGTTGGGTGACTGTTGCAGCGGTCCTGTCCGCGGGGCACAGCACTTCTGCCCCCTTGCCCTAGGCTCAAAGCCCTATCACCCTCCCCTTCACCCCTCCCCTCTCTTCTGCGACACCAGAGCTCTTGCCATCCCCCCACTTCCCGTTTTTTTTTCTTTCTTTTTCTCTTTTTTCTCTATATTTCCCTATTCATTTTTTCTTTTGTTTCCTTTTCTTTTTCTATAATTGTCATTATTATTATTATTCGGTGGATTGGCAGTATCGGTAGAGGGTCGGTCTCATGCTTTGCAGCAAAGAGTTACCGCCCTTTATGGTCTGAGTTCAAATCCCGCCGAGATTAATTTGCCTTTCATCATTATGGGGTCGATAAAATAAAGTACCAGTAATGCACTGGGTAATTGCTGGATTGTGCCTAAAGTAGAAACAATTATTATTATTATTATTGGTCTGTTCGGACGGTTTTTCTCGCTCCCAGTAAGTCGCTTTATTTACCTGTTATAATTATTTGTTGCTTAATTTTTCTTGTTGTGTAAGGGATATAAGCCCTTGGACTTTGGTCTGTGAAGGGGAAAGTATAATATTTGGGCCTTTTGGCCCAAATATTTGATTAATATTTGAACATTTTACTTTTCAAAATTAAAAAAAACATGACTGAGCCACGCCCCCTAACAATATTTCTGCTGTGACAACGGCGTAAAAGTTGAAAGGAGGGTTACAGAAATTTATACAACAAACACCACCACAAACAACGTGAACAAAGACAATACTGAGAACACTAATTTTAAAAAATTACCACACAAATTACAACAATAACAGCGACAACCAAAATACAGACAACAGAAACAAATGACAACAAATGCAACAACGATATTAACACCACTACCAAGAAAATAAACAATGACAACAGCAACAGAAACAATATAAGTTGCACCGAAAACAACAACAACGGTTGCATAATAAACACAACCAACTACAACAGTGATAACAGCAACAACACCAACAACACCGTTTGTAGCAGTATTGTAGCAGTAGCTACAGCAACAGCACCAACAACAAGACCAGTAGCAGCATTAGCTGAAAAAGAGGCCATTTCTTTCGCAGGTGTGGCCCGAAATATAGAGACAGTGCTAGTCACGGAGGAGGAGATGGCAGTCGCAAGAGCCATGGTGTCAAGAAACGACAATAGAGTTTCCACCCGATTTCTTCAAAGACCAGCAGCTGCGCACGGTGACTTACCGCACCGTAAGCAAAATGTTACATCGCGTGGAGAGAGCCACGGAGGCTCAAATCCAAAAGGCCTTGGGGTGCGGCTGGGCGCGCAAAACCTACATCACCCGAGGCAAAAAGTACGCTACAGTAGACGTACTTTTCGCCCCCCCCCCCTCCAAGAGGCGAAGAGTGAAGAGATAGTCTTGGTGCCCTCCTACTGCGGACAGAAAATTGTGAGGGTCAAAGTGACCCAGGTCCCGTCCGACGTGCCCATACCTTGGCTGGCTGCATTTGTACTTGCTGGAATCGAGGAGAAGACCACCATACTGCAAATACAGAGAATGGGAAGAGAGAACTGGTCAGGAATAGGCATGCAAATTCTTATACACACAGACCAGGAGTGCATCGAGGCCATCCCAGACATCATAGACCTCGAGGAAGGACTTCAACTCCCTATAAGCGTGGAAGGGAGGCGCCCAAAATGCTATCTCTGTGGACAGAATGGTCACCTCAGGGCCTTCTGCCCGCAGAAGACGCCAAGAAAAGAGCCCCCTCCTTCCGACGGATTATCCGCTGCTACCAAGAGCAGGGCAGGCAACAGAGGCAGAAGACCCTTCGATGGTGAGTAGGAGGGCAACGTCCGTGGCACCCATACCAAGGACGCGGACAACTAAAGCAGTGGCAGCAGTGGCGGCAACACCAACAGTCGCAGTAGCTTCACCGGCGGCAAAATCGCCGGAGCGGGCTCCACTACCACCACCAACAGCAGTGGAGCTCATACCCCTCCGAGACGCCACGGAATCCGACATGCAGTATGAGGCGGGAGGGAAGTGGCAAACGGTCTACCACAAAAAAAAAAAGAAAAAAAACCCTTAGCTTCACCGTCCAGAAGCGAAGGCAGACAAAGAGGGGTAAAGGCTGCAAGGAGACTTGCAGCAACACCACCACCATCACCACCACAAACATCACTACCAACAACAACCACACCACCACCAGCATCACCAAATACACCAACATCCCAAACATAACAAAACACACACACCCAACAGCAACAACAAGAAAACAGCAACAAAATCACCCTCCCTCCAAAAAGTACACAGCCATAAACATGGCAAATAAAGAACTCTTACAACATATAAAGCAGCACACAAACGCCACAGAAAAAAAACTACTACACCCCACCAACACCAAGAACTCTCCCGAAAAACATAAACATAATTGAAATCAAAATAGAACATTACAAACTGTTAAAAGAAAAATTCTCCAACGCAGTTGGAGACTACGGAGGGTCGGTTCCCAAAAGGATATACACCGACATCCTCTTGGAAACACCCATGACCAGCCAAAGGGACGGTTCTACTGTCCCTTCACCACACGATCAAGGTAAATGATCCTTTCTCACCAACCCCGTTTCTCATCCAACATGGCCATACTTAGAATAGGCAGTATAAATGTACGTGGCCTGGGATCATCTTGGAAGCAGGGCCACCTGCTCAACGACCTCAGGTCACTAAACATAGATGTGGTGGCCATCAACGAGACAAAAATCTCCGGAGCACGATTGTTCGCACCAATCTTCGGCGGCTACGATGTATACGCATCTCCCAGCCGTCTAGGATAGGGGAGAGGGATTGCCGTGCTTTTCCGGAGAGGCTTGGATCTCGCCATACGGGCCATCTTCCTGGACCCGGAAGGTAAGTCGGTGGTGCTGGAAGTGACCGGCAGCGAAGGCAATGCTTTCAGGCTACTAGCCGTCTACGCCCCAACGGGCAGGACGGCCAGATTTCTTCAGACTTCTAGAGATCTTTCTTGGAACGTCCCGCTCTTTAGTGTTAGTGGGCGACTGGAACGGTATCTTAGATGCACGCTGAGATTATGTGGGGCTAGTAGACAGGGCAAGAGGGTGTAAAAGCCTCAACAACCTGCTCAGACGTTTTGGACTGTCTGACAGGTATAGACTGGATTATCCGAATGTGCCAATGTGGACATGGGCAAACCGCATCGGGTCATCCAGATCGTATTTAGATAGGGTATTCTGTAGGGAAACAGATAAGGTTAGTGTAGGTTGTCTACAATTTAAAGTAGTCGACTACACGGACCACAAATTTGTGATCTGTGAAGTTAACTTATATAGACTCCATAGGCAAGGGCCCGGCTACTGGTAGCTGAACGCGTCGTTCCCGGTGCGCAAAGCTTACAGAGACCAGATTAGCGAATTAGTTAAGCGTGCGTTGACGGGTGCGATCGTCAACAACAGGTGGTGGTTTACGCTGAAAAGGGCTATTAGAGTAGAATCGACAAGGTTTAACAAAGGAGTAGTGATAGAGGAAAACAGAGTAGAGGCAGAGTTAGTTAGAAAGCTATATGAAGCGTTTAGGACATGCATCGCAACAGACGTGCTTGCGGCGAGATTGGCACTCGACCAATTCTTCAACGCAAAGCATGAAGGCTGCGTTGTCAGAGCTAGAGCGCGTGCTCTAAGACTCGAGGAGACGAAAGACGTTCAATGGGCCCGGGTGGTGGAGGCACGACGTGGCAACAAGTCCACAATTCGGTCAAAACGGGCGCATGTTGCTCGAACCCGAGGAGATGTGTGCAGCTTTTCAACAGCACTTTGCTCAATTGTTCGGGAGCAGTGGCGGGCCGGATCAGAGCATGGCGTTCGGTGCATACCTCGACGTACTGCCGAGGCTCTCGACGACCTCAGCGCAGTGCTGCGAAAAGCCGATAACAGTAGGTGAAATACGGGAAGCGATGTCTGACTGAACGAGGGGTAAATCGCCAGGTTTGGATGTTCTGCCCTACGAGCTTTATGCGTATATGCCAGACTTGTTCGGCGACCTCTTGGCAGATGTCTACTGCAACTGGCAGCAGGACGGGAGCATTTCCAGTTTTGTGAGCCGGGGAGCGGTGGCGCTGCTGAGACCCGAACAAGGGGGACGTTATAGACAACTTCAAGCCCATAGCTCTGCTAAACGCAGAGTTTAATATTTTGGCGAAGGTATTAGCAAAGAGACTGGCTGAGGTCCTCGAGGAGGCCGGCTTCGGGAGCGATTGTGAGGGTGAATGGCCACCTGTCGCAGTCTTTCGGCATCATGTACTCGGTCCGCTAGATTTGCCCCCTCTCGTCCCTCTTGTACGTACTGGCCCTCGAGCTGTTACTGCACAAATTGGAGACGATGAGGGGGGTCCCACGCGAACTGGGATGCGGGAGATCCATGTCAGCTTATGCCGACGACGTCACCGTGGTGGTGTCGAGCACCAAACACGTCCAGATGCTCGACACCGCTCTCAAGGAATACGAAGCGGTGACAGAAAAAAGATAAACCAGGAAAAGTCGGTGGGCTTGCAACTCGGCACCTGGCGAGGCAAGTCCATGACGTCCGATAGCGTCGTGGGGCGCTGGACAGAAGTACCGGTTAAATTGCTCGGGGTCTGGTACGGTCCGGACCTCCAGATGGAGAAAAACGGGAGAAAGGTGACGAGCAGGGTGGCCTCTCTCACCCAGAAATGGGCCGAGAGGAGGCTATCTCTGAGAGGTCGGACGGAGGTGGCGAATGCGTACGCCTGACAGTCGTACCTTGCCCCCGCCCAACTCTGACCAAAATGGACTAGGCATGCCGTGGCTGATGATACGTAAAGATGCGCTGAGGCTGCGACATCTCTAGTGTGCTTTCTTGACGGTGAACAGGTGTGGTCGCCGTTTACCAGACGCGCTTTTCCCCAGCTCGTCTCCTTGACGGAGCTGCAGTCCTGGATCAGGAAAGGACCGAGGGATAGCGCTTGGAAGCTGGAATGTCTCCAAGCGCTCACCGCCCTCTACCAGCTGAACACTAGTATCGGTGGAACATTCACCTCGGCGTTCTATAGAGGGCTAGTGGAGGGAAAGAGCGACGACGTTCTCAGGTAGACCCTGGGCGTCAAAGACGATCGGCTGTTCGCCCTCTTCAAAGAACTTTCAGACCGGGGCCTATGGACAACTTCCAGAAATCCCTGGCCTGGCATTACTACCGGGGAGCGTTGGCGGTTCGGGATAAGCTCTACAGGCACGGAGGTGCTGTCAGCCGCCCCTCTCCGAGATGCTCGCAGGGCGACGAAACCATCCTGCACGCACTCGTTCAGTGCCAGAGGATTGCTGACTTGTGGAGCTATCGAACAGCTGCTGTCGCGTGTAGTCCATTGTGTAGATAGCCCCGCCATCCTCCTTTAAAGAGGAGGAAGGGCAGGCAGTTTTCATCTACCTGGAGGCCATGGCGAAAGAGATTGTGTGGTGGACAAGGTTGAAAGGGTTGAAGACGGACACTTTCCTCTCCGGCCAATCCCTTATTAACTTTTTCAAGTTTCACTTGAACAGGAAAATCAGGGTGGAGAGGCAAGTGCTGTCTTCTAGTTTGTTGAAAGGTGGGTGAAAGTGGCGAGTCTGGGACGAGTGAACGGGCCCGCTCTGAGTATGCGCCTGTAGACTGAGGAGTGGGAAAAGTGAGAGAGGGCGTTTGCCCTGGTGATCAGGGTGGCCGTGGTCTTTTGTGTGGTTTTCACCACGAATGACCCTCGGAGGTTTCCCCCTTATTGGGGAATTTTTGTTTGAATTTTTTAATATTTCTATCCCAATTTCTATCTTGTTGTAACCTATTTACACGACCAAAACCCACTTTGTCTCGTCCTGTACTGTTCTGTGCCGTCTGTAATGTTTTTCTTCGTGTGCGCCCTTGTGGCCAATAAAGAAACCATTATTATTATTAGTGAATTGGCAGTATCGGTAGAGGGTCGGACGCCATGCTTTGACGCATAGAGTTACGGCCCTTGCCATTCTGAGTTCAAATCCCGCCGAGGTTAACTTTGCCTTTCATCCTTACGGGGTCGATAAAATAAAGTACCAGTAATACACTGGACAATTGCTGGCCTTATGCCAAAAGTAGAAACAATTATTATTATTATTATTATTATTATTATTATTGTAAATAAGATTTTCCCTTACTGAACTTTATAGGGCATTGTGGTTGCACAATCTGCCTGAACTTGGGTGGTAGACTTAATCCTGCACCTGTTTTAACCCCAATACTAGACCACTAAATTTTAGCTGCGACTACTCTGTTGTAAACATTCTTAAAGGTATCTGATCAGTGGAACACTTCCCTCTTCCTCCCACAGTTCTCGAAGACATTGAACAAACTTATGGGTCATGGCATTCGATCTCTAGCTGATCGGTAAAAGAAAAAAAGGAACTAAATCTCCCGAAAATAAATGACACATTTGAAAATGAAGTCGGAGATATCCTTAATACGAGAGGATAGTCAGGGCTTGTATGTCTTTAATCATGTATTCTTGACACGAATTAACCTGGAGCTAAACAAAAACAGCAAAAGTTATACGTAAGTGATTGTGCTTAATTTGAGAAATGTATAAACTAACTTGGTTGCTCATGGTTCGTTAAATCTCCACACCTTCTCTGTCAGATGAACTGCATATTCCTAATACAGACAACATCATATGAACTAGCGGTAGGTACTAGAGACGGTGGAGATCCTGACTTTGGGTTCAATCCTGGTCAAGAGGTACATGTAACCTTTTTCAGTTTTTATTTTACAACCAATAGAAAAAAAACTGAAAAGGTTTACCGGGAACGCTACTCCCGACTAGGATCGAACTTCAGACCAGGATCACCACCTTCTATTATTCTTCCAACTAGACCAACGAGACAGCTACAAAAGTATAATGAAAATTGATAATTATAAATCTATTTTCAAAATCAAAGTTTAAAAGATGTGGTGTCGTTCATGTCTTTCCTAGAGTTATTAGTAATATTTAGGGTCGACTGCTGGTCATTATTGAAAGTCTCTGGATTTCGCAAAATACATAATATTTTTTTATTGGAGAAGGTAAGATATCTTTCCGCAAAAACTTTATTGCACTGTTTTGTTTTCACTTATGTATTTTTCGAAAATGATATTTATTCATTATAAAAATTAAATGATAGCGTTCTATATGTAGGTGGGCCCGCCCCATCTCCTGGCAACCAATATTATTAGACCCAGCCAACCACTGCATACATGCATGCATACATGCATACATATACATGCATACACCCATATATATACATATATACTGGCAACCAATATTATTAGACCCAGCCCGCCACTGCATACATGCATACATGCATACACATACATGCATACACACATATATATACATATATACATACATGCATACACACACAGACACACACACACATACATATATATATATATATGTATTCATTTTATTAAGGCTAAATAGTGAGTCTAGTTACTCTGGAGTTTCGCCTATTTATCACAGGGTCATCAGACATGTTCTTGACTTGTGTGCGCCCAGGTTTAGGATTTGTTATGTGTCACTTGCGCATCATTTTAGTTTCTTTAATACCTGTTCTAAATGTGCTAAGAATGATTACCAGGTATCATTATTAAATCCCGCCGAGGTTAACTTTGCCTTTCATCCTTACGGGGTCGATAAAATAAAGCACCAGTAATTAATGCACTGGGGTCGATTTATTCGACTTTTCCTTCCTCTTACAAAAAATTGCTGGCCTTGTGCCTAAATTAGAAACAATTATTAAATCCCGCCGAGGTTAACTTTGCCATTCATCCTTAAGGGGTCGATAAAATAAAGTACCAGTAATGTACCTTATGGCCTTGTGCCAAAAATAGAAACAATTTTTAAATCCTGTTGCTTTGATTTCTGTATGTAGTTCTTTTTTATTGAAAGTGATGGTTTGTCATATTTGATGTTCTTACCACTTGCTCATAAAAGTAAATAAGGTAGACGTGTTAGGTACTGCTTGTAGTCTAATTATTTGAAGTCTGGATTTTAAGTGGTTCACATGGAGTTGATTTGTAGGGTTATAAATTACGAATGGGATAAATATAAGTATGATGTATGTTCATGAGATTATGCATATGCTTGAGATGTCGGAAATTTGTAGGGCTATATTTAAACAGGGTGCATGAGATAGCAGGGGCCTTTATGAATCGATTGATCATTCACAATTAGCAGCGATATTCGTAATCATGCCATATTGCCATTAAAAGCAAAGGAAATACTGCTAATCATATGATCAAGAATCAAACGAAAACAATCAACAGATCAACACATAGCAAAACAGAAAGGATGAAATGAATATGATTATTAGTTGTTATATGACCTAACTTCAGCTGTTATGAAGCGCTCTAATAGCATGCTGGTATTTGGTCAAACAAACGTGGCCCGTTGATTTCGTATTCCAATTATAACATGCCTCTACCTCATTAATAACTATAAGACATTTACCGACAAGCATTGTGGTGTCCTTATCTTCGTTCACATATTTCTTAAATTCATTGATTATAACTTCAGGATGGAATACAATAATCAATATTTCTAGTGTTATATAGCTATGTAAAATAGATGCAATAGTAGAATGAAAACTAAATTTATACAAGATTTGTTCTTTTGCTTTCGAAAATAAACTACCCCAGTACCCACTAATATTTATACTCTTTGGGTCTTGTAAAAGAATAAAGGCAAGCAATCGTGTATTCGCCCATTAAAGCTGCATATATGTTAATAAAGGATTTTGTTTCTTTTGGCGAGTAATTTGAATATCTCAATTTAAAAACCTTTCTTAGGCACAATTTCAGTAAAAATGTAGTCATTGATAAATGACGACATAAAAACAAGTTATTAAAAGAAATCTTTACGGCTATTATGCATAATGAATTGGTGGTTTGTGGAATGAGTTAACCAGCATCAAATATGATTGTTATATGATACCTTTTGCCGCAGAATTTTTTTCAAAGCAAACTGACTTTACCAGCTGCCGATAAAAGAGGAACATTTCTAAACAGAAGCATTGAAGCATTAGAATTACAACTAATGTGGATATTAAATCGGAATAAATTGCCTGTCTATATTTGAAAGTTACATGAATATGTCTTTTATAACGAAACTATAATGTTGAGGTATTACAAATTTAATAAGGTTTAAACATATAATCATCTCACTTCCACTTTCTTTATCTTAAATTTGACATTTCAAATTTATAGTGACCAATTACTTATCTGAAATATTCATCATTTCAGTTTACTTAGGTGAGCCAAAGGTTAATATTTTTCTGTTGACCTTGTGAGGTTTTAACTTTTATACACCAATGAATCACTTTCCGTTTGCATTGCGACTGCAACAATTTATTGAAAGAACACTCTCGGTCCTTTCTTGCCATAAAATTAATTTTATTTGCATAAAATGATAGTGCTTGTAGATGTGATAAATAGTTTTGTTGATGGTATAAACTAGCTATTATAATGGTGTAGCATTATGCAGGCAAATATAAAATTTTCAAAATTAATGAGTGGCTACAATGAATCTTTGAAAGTGAAACATTACAGAACATTGATTTATGATCTCTGCAAAACTTATTTGGAGAAAAATTGGAATTTACAATTCTTCTGCTTGCAGGATGATTATAATTTATTCTTCATAAAGAATTATTCGAATTACTCTTCACACCAAGTGTGTATATCAGTATTATATGTAAAATGTGTTCGCAGTGTTATAGTGATATAGATCATCTGTTAACAGTTTAACATATTACTATTTCTAGCGTAACACCAATGCGAAACCTCTGTAATACTCGATATGTTTTTTCACTTTATGATATAGTGAAGATGATGTACACAGCGTGTAATAAGTCTTGTTTGCTGAAACATTTACCATTTTCAGAGTAAAAATGCAATGAATAAAGACGCTCGTAATGATTAACGACTAAAAAAAGTGAAAGAAAAATAATAATTCGGTGCTTAGCAACTATAATTTAACGTTGAGTTTTTATATCCTTACCGATGATGTATGAGGGTCCATGAAATGTATCAAAAATCACAATCTAAATCTAATATATTTGGGAAGAATTTAAGTAAACATATTATACTTCGTGCAGTTTTACACACTAGCTTATTAGATATTGAATTATTAACAGGGCATATATTTACCATTATGCGTTGGGTGAAATAGTATATCTGTAATGAAAAATATACATAGGCATGTTGCTTTTATTATGAGTTTTATTCGGGAAAAAATAGAATA
This sequence comes from Eledone cirrhosa, assembly GCA_964016885.1. Lineage (NCBI taxonomy): Eukaryota > Metazoa > Mollusca > Cephalopoda > Octopoda > Eledonidae > Eledone > Eledone cirrhosa. Next base: position 9,881,663 of record OZ024743.1, read on the forward strand.
CATCAATAATTCTTTATTATAAGTCAACAACATTTAATTTCGCTAATATTTCTTACAAGAAAAGAAGAAAAAACACGCTAAAACTGAAGTTATGAAGCATACTAACATTGAACTCATTTTTATAGTGTTCCAATCTTTCGATATTTATAGCACACGAAGCGGTGATTTTTCTCATGAAACAATTATCTCAGACACGTCAACTAAACTAATAAGAACTAGGAATATTTGTGTTAAGATTTTATTAAATGTCGGTGAGGCTATTAAAACTGAGAGTTGTCAATGCGATCAATAATTGTTATTCGAGAAATTTACCAATCAAAATAAAGTGCTTTCATTAAGCATTTATCTGTTTAAATATTCCGAATATTAGACTAGTATTTAGTTTAAATCGAGAGATCTACTTACAATGCTTTTCGTCTGTCAATAGTAAATATTGTAAAGTGTTTTTACCATAACATAGCAATATTCTTTACTGGAAATTGCCTTCACTGCTACCAAACCTTATTCTTTTATAAGTTAAATATATATTTCAATAACGTTAAGAACAAACACCATAGAGGAAGATGTATGCGCAAATCACCTGTGCAAAATTAATTCGTTCTTTCTGTGCCGAGTTTGGAATATAGACGAAATTAGTTCAGATTCTAATCTAATCAATATTAAGAGTAAAAGATATGTGAACGAATATTTTTGGTCGGGAATAAAAAACCAAAACTAGATAATCAACTCAACTTGCAAGAACACCTCTCCAGATGACTGTAAGGGATATTCTTGAGTCGTTAACGGCCTAAACACTTGCATGAGGAAGGTTTCTTCTCTGAAGATCTGCTGTCCAGAGCTTTTTACCACTATTTGTAATTGAAACTATACTACATATGTTAGATGAGGTTTGGGATACGTTCATGTCTTTTCTGTGGGGAATCATCAGCTTAAAATAAATTAATCCTAGATCAACAACGAAAATATATGTCTTTAAAACACCATACTATTTAATCAATATAAAATACATTCTGTACAATTATGTCTTCATATTTTTCTTAGCACGTTTTTTTTTATGAAAACAACCTTTGTAGTAGGATTTAAAATTAGTATTTTAGCATTGGCAATTAACACAGAAATATTTTAGGTAGAGTGTTAGCATGGAATAAAATAATGAATACGTGGGACTTATAATTTAGATAAGTTAATATTTTAGATTTCTGATTATATTTTCTTCGTGTAAGGGATGGTTAAATCAATTTAAATGTAACTATTGGAGGAATGCATAATAAGATCTTTCGTGTCATATGCGAACAAATAACCTCTAGCTGCTTCAAATATTAAATTTTACGTTATTGTTAATATCAGTTATAGAGACTAGAATTTAGAAGGCATTTGGTATTTGAAATAAACCAAACACCAGTTTTGAAATACCAGAATTATTCTATCAAAATGAGTATCATGTTTTATTTCAACTTGAATTTAAGAAAGATGTTGATGACTTCTTTATTAGCGAAAATGATATGAAAAAATATCCAGTAAAAGTTTTTACTGAAATCAAAACCAACTGTAATAAGCCACTAAGAGTTCCAAACTCTCGAAATAGTAACCAAGATAACTTTAACTTTTGTCTTAAGACGTGTCATTGATTTTCGTGCTATTTATGTTTATTTTTACCATTTCCATAAAATACACTAGTTATTTTTGGAGGGATATTTTCTTAAACGTCTAGACACATAGTTGTTTAAGAGTCTTCCTGAAACCATGAAAATTAGAACAGAAAAATATTTCTCCGATTTCCTCACAATTGTCATTTATACATGATTACTTTTCTCATTGCCTTCTTATACGTGAGGGTTTGAAACAACGAAAGTAATCAATCAATACATAATAATGTTTTGATATTTGATAATTAAAGCAATTCAAGTATACTAGTTTGTAGTCAACTTAGACAGTTACTGCCGCCATCCTATATGTAATTCTGTACGTTTTCCTAATACAATCAATTCTAAGAATATTTATCGAAAAGTGGTAATTTAATTCATTTCATAATCCGACTTAAACGTTCATGGAGAGAAGATACATTTACTGTTGGTTTCCAAAATAGGACCATACATTTATATGAGTTAGGTGAGTAAATCGATTTTAGTACGTCACTGATACTCAATATTGAAAATATGATCGTCGACGTTGTGTTCGAGAAATTTGAACTGGAACATTGAAGCAACACAACAGCATACTGGAAGGCATTTTCTTCGATGCTCTACTGATGCAATGAGTATATATTAATCATCAAATATGCAAATTACCAAATTACAAAATTAAATAGCATAATGTTTTACACATACAAACGTACACACACTTGCATATCTAGAGAGACACATTCAACACTTCATCCACCGTATGCAGTTCTCTGGTTACAATCATAGCGATAAAATCAGAGTGTATAGAGGAGCCAGAACCAAATGGGAAAAAATGGTAAATAATGACGCAAATGGGACCTGCCCCTTGTATAGGAGCAAATTTTGGAATAGAATAGAAAGAACTAGGAATAAGACTAATAGAATAAACTTATGGTATGATAGCAATAAATACCAGAGTGTAATGTTCATCGATACAACCCCTAGAGGTGAATTAGCTTACAAATTTAGAAGGGCCCTAGATAAACATAAACTCAATATTAAGATAGAAGAAAGACCAGGTACCTCCGTAAAAACACTTATTAGCAAGACATACCCTTTTCAAAGACCCCCTGTATAGATAAGAAATGTATAACCTGTAAATAAGCCCCCATATTAACTGTAAAACTAGAAATGTAGTGTATAGCATAAGATGTACTGAAGGACAATGTAGAGACAAAAAATATAGTGTACATAGGTGAGACAGCTCGTAGTGTAGGGGAACGGATAAATGAACACTGGCGAGACCTTCAAGATAGTAAAGAATCATCTGTACTCTACCAACATGCTAAAATAGAACATAAGGGTAAATTAGAGAACATAGAAATAAAAATAGAATCTACACACAGAAAAGACGCAATGTTTAGACAAATCACAGAGGCAATAAACATAAATGAACTCCAACCAAAATTAAATAGAAAATATGAGTGGAACAGCAACATCACAACTTACAATTAAGGACATAATGAAAACACACACGCACATAGAACAAACAACCAACCGGTAACATGTAAATAAACAAATAAATAAACGAATATAAACACACACAGACACCCGGATGTGGCGCATGCGCAGACTGAGCACACAACACACACACAGAAACAAAAGGGCGTAGGACAGAACAAAGGAGAGGCACAAAAACAAAGAAAAGAATCCCCAGTCACTGAAGAGGTCACAGAATGTGTGACGAAAGAACTTTGACAATATATAAACAATCATCTGGTTGTGGAACCAACCAACCAACCAACCAGAAATTTATAAATTCCTAAATTTATAAATTTATTATAATAAATTGAAGTGAAAGCAACTGGTGCGTGTGTTTCTTATTGGCAACATGACCCTCCCAAAGTATAACAATATATATATATATATATATATATATATATATAACCCTACAAATACAACAAATCTAGATTAACAAAGACACACCACATTAAATACTATTAATCAGTTACAAAACATATGAAACAACAATCACCACAAACATAATCATCCATCAAATACTTATCTTGTCAACAGAACCTGAAATTTATAACCGAGTAATAAATCTAAATTAAATGCATAACTCCTCAAAAATTAAACAACAACGTATAATGAGTATGTCTCTGTGCTCTTGTGTGTTATTACAAGAACAAGCTATAACTTTCTTATATTTTACCAACATATATATACACATTAACTCACATAAAAAGGCGAAAATAGTCACTACCGTCATCTTCTCAAGTTATTATATATGCTCTTGTCTATCCAATCTCAACGCTAAATTGAAATGTCACTACCATTAACCAGCGCATATTAGCATCATAAAACATTTTGAAGAGAAGCATTTCTGTTGTCAACCTTCTCTTTCATTCACTTTATGCGGTACTTGAATAACTTGATTAGTTTTGCTTGGAGAGAAAAGCCCTATTTTCCACTTTACCACAAAACACGCAATAATAGCCATTCGACACAATTCCCCATATCAACAAGCAGCTTGCCCGTGGACAAGTTAGAGAAAATAGTTTCATTGTTCATCCTTAGTGACTCTAAATACCCCGTAGTATTTATTTTGAACCAGGCTGTAACCAGAATGCTTCTAAATTATCCATATTAAACAGCCTAAACGTACACCATAAAAGCATGATTAGCACACACATATCGATGCTCACAATGTTTCCCGAGTTATCTTGTAAAAGTCTCTACCAACCCTCTATATATAACAATGTCACGTTCCAGCAACCACTGTGCTCGATTGGTACAAAAATGTAAACGCTTATCATGATCCAATTGCCAATCGTGATCTCTTCGGGGAGCTGGAAGCAATCCATTTAATGATATGAACTGTGCAACACTTCTCAAATAACTAATAGCCACATCTATTCATGGATTCCATGAAATGAAGGTGTTGCAGATTCAACGTGTAATTGGACGTTATCAACATTTAGAGCTAGTGTTAGCGGCAGATATACAGTGTAACCAAAGAAACAATTCCAACTCTATTCCAAACAGATTAATTTAGGTACAAAATATGACAGTCAGGTGATAGTACAAGACCAAATTGGTGTAGGCATTTAGTATCTCTATTGATCTTCCCCCATTCCATATTGATACCTTATCTCGGTTACTATCTCCCAGAAGGTCTACAGTCAATAAGAACCTCATAAGTTTAGGTAATATTCGTAAGTCAGTTTTGTTTATATTGTCTTCGTTTCTGAGATGTCTAATGATGACAATAACATAGTCAAATGTTATTACTGGACATTCAGTACAATCTTTCTCCTCTACTGAAACTTGGGTAAAGCTATTCGAAACACTTGCACGTTTAACTCTTCTAGTCTACATACTCTCCACTCCAGGCTTGTGTTTTCTAAGGATCATGTTTCGCTAAACCTTACTTATTCTGGTCAATGTAAGTTCATTTTGCTGGAAAGGACACGCCCAACCCAGCTTTCAGTAGCCAGCTATCAAGAGAGTTTATCTAAAACAAAAATACGGAATACATACGTATGTCCATCATAAACAATAAACTGGAAAGTATGGTCAAACTGTTCTATCTTTTCCCACTTGCTTACTAGTACGATTTACATATCCCACTACCATTAATTTTGGTTCATGTTAACGCATTTAGAACAACAATTAATTAAAGGTGAAACTATATGTGGTTTAATAGTATTTCCCCTATGCCTTTGTAGGCAACCACTGACAACCTTACCATCATTCAATTTTCAGGCACTCTAAATGTGCTGGTACCAAAGGTCTTTCCCTATTTCTCGATCTCTTTACTTCGTCCTACGAAGACCATCTGTTCTTCGTTTCGTTGGTCATTCTTACTAGTACAAACCTTTTTATATGTGGTGTTGTTTGCTGTGGTTGAGCGTGTTTTCGTTTATTTTGTTGTGCTGCTGTTGGTAGCAGTGATAGTGCTCGTGGAGTTAGAGTTGGGAATGTGCCTGCGTTTGTTTTGTGTCTGGTGTCTGCTTTTTCTGTTGTGTGTTTGTTTGTGTTGTCAGCTATTTTTGATTATTTTTGTCTTCTTTTTTGAGTTTTTCTTTTTGCTTTTCAAAGTCACTTCGAGATTAATTGGTCCTGGTGTCTGTTTTGGGTGTTAGTATGAGTGTATTTGTGTTTCTGTAGGTGTCTACCTGTGTTTTTTGTATTTAGATGAGACGGAGAAAGAGAGGGAGATGGAGGGCTTTTCTCACTGACCCGACGGGTGGTTTTATTGGAGTCTGTTTCTGTTTGTGGTCCTGTTGAGCTACCTTTGCTGTTGATCATGTTGTTTTTGTTTTGTGCCGGTGTTGGCAGCAATGCGACCCTGTTGTTCCCTGTCTTTTATTGAGTACAAAAAACTTCTAAATGTCCACTTTTCCTGCAAAAATCACAGCTCGGCCTTTTACCCTGAACTATAAAACGTCATCCTGAAGGCAAATTAAGTTTGAGATATTTTCAATCTTCTCTGGTTTGATCTGATGAAGTATCTCCAGATTGATTCCAGACCAGTTCTCTCTCCGGGTCCTCTTTACTTCGGGGAGCATTTCGTTTCCCTCTAGCACTATGTGTGCTAGGATCCACCAGATGTCAATTTCTGACAGGATCCTAGCAATGCGGATCCTCCGTTTCCTTCTTACCATGTGTGTGTGGTTGGGGGAGGGGCAAATTATATTGGTCTGTTTTGCGGGAGACCAAAGCGAACGATTTTGCAAGGGCCTCGCTATCAAATAGCACCGAGATGCTTCTAAACTGCTTGGCTCTTGGCATGTGTTGAATATCTGGTATTAAGCCCTTTAGAGCGGACTCCACCTGAGATTATGGGTCCAATTCCTCCTTTTTGGACTGAATGCCAACACATCTATATATATATATATATATATATACATGTGTTTTTTCTCTTTCTTGTGCCAACACCTCAGGTAGAACATTTATGTTAACTCAGATTTTCTCTAATTTTACAATTTTGGATACCTGGGCCAATCATTCATCCATACTACTCAAGTCCATGTTGAACAGTTCCGTTATCTTCGCAGCTGTGATTTTGTTGTTGCTGATCATGTTGTTACTCTTGTTTTCTTTGCCATTGTTGCTGCTGCTGTTATTGTTGTTGTTGCCGTTGGTTATTCTTGTAGTTATTTTCGTTGTTGTTTCTACTGCTGCTGTTTTTATCATCGTTGTCGTTGTTGTTGCTTTTACTGTTTTTGTTGTCGTTAACGTTGTTGTTGTTGTTGTCGGTGACAATGGAATTGTTGTCTCTAGCGCTTGTAGGCGTGAAAGTAAAACATAAAGTTCAAATTTGTATTATTGTAATAACAGTGAAAAGAAGAAGAAGAAGAAGAAGAAGAAGAAGAAGAAGAAGAAGAAGAAGAAGAAGAAGAAGAAGAAGAAGAAGAAGAAGAATGATCGTGTTTGCTATCTTTCGGGCACTTTATGTAAACAAGCTAACGAAGTGCCAGACTAATTCCGTGTTCGGGTAAACAAACTAATGAAGTATTAAACTTATTCGCACAAACAAATGTCAAACCATATAAACAAAACCCGTTTGCCTAAAGTTAAGTGGAATGCGTTATAAACAGTAAGTAGAACGTGAAAAGCTTGGTATCAACAGAAACAAACAAACCAGAGATCGACAGAAATTGTGACAACGATGAGCCGCGCTTTATTCCTCACTTTCCACAAATAAAACAGAAAAAGAATAAACCGATATAAAAAACATGATTATATTTTCATGCATATTTTACAGTCCAACTCTTCCTAAAAATGAAACTTCGTAAATATTTATATAATATGAGGTGAAGTTTATTAGTCTTGCTACGACGTTACCATTTTTCAACGTATTATCTCATATTTTGACACAGAGATCGAGATTTATTCCAGATTATTCTATGAACGTAATTTCGTATTCAATATTACAAACAGGAACACATGGATGCTTTATAAAAAGTGTTGTAGAAAGAATAGACATTCTATTGGACTAGTTGTGCAAACAATGTGCAACAAACGAATGGACAGTTAAGGGTGAAACAGATTTTTTATAAACAGATATGCAAAATATATGAACGTTTTATGGAGTGGTAGCTAAAGTGCAAAATATAGACAGTTCAGTAATTTTTGTCAGCACTTTATATATGTCTGTTAGATATATCAATCAGTATTTTGAAACTTTGTCAGTTCCTGTTGCATTTCTGTCGTTATTATGTTGTATATTTAGCGTTTGGGCTACTGTTTGAGTTGATATATCAACCCAAGAATATTCGTTTGTTGCACATTGTTTGCATATGTTCGTTCGTGGCAGTCAATCTGCTATTCATAAATCTGTTTCAAACCATAGTTTACAACTTCCACCTTCTTACCACAATCCATAACCAACGCCGCCATAGCCGTTAAACAAAAAGGAAAGTGGTGAGTTAATCTTGAACAGAGGCAAGATTAAAGCATTGAGGTGTGGGGAAGCTATCAGGAAAGGCTATGAAACAAATAGAAGAGGAAGGTTATAAGTACTTAGGGATATTGGAAGTTGATATGATAATGCAGGAGGAAATGAAAGAAACATTTAAATTGGAATACATGCGCAGTGTGAGATTTATGCTCAAGTTGAAACTGAATGGAGGGAATAAGATGGAAGCTATCAATACATGGGTGGTATCTATCCTTCGTCATGGGTGATCATCTGGACAGTGGAAGAGCTAGACTGTTTAGACCGAAATACAAGAGAGATATTGACTTGATATGTAGTATTTCAACCAAAAAATGAGAGATAGATTATATGTACCAACAAAAAGAGAAGGAAGAGGTCTGATGGATGTGAAGACATCATTAGCGCAAAAGAAAATAACATGACGTGGAACATAAATATTCCACAGAACCACTGTTGCTGGAAGTAAGAAGGTTAGGGCTGTGCAAAAAAGAAGATTGCAAAGTAAATCACTGTACAAGCATTGGAAGAAGGATGAAGCTGAAAGTAGATTGGCAGAAAAAAGAATATATGGACAGGCAGAGAAACAAGGTGGTTATGGATGGCTAAAAGTGATTTAAAACCGGAAACAGAGCCTTAATCCGTGCTGCTTAAGAACAAGCACTAAGAACTAACTACATCAAGTTAGAGTAGACCAGACAGCAGAAAGTGATAGGCGTAGAATGTGTGCCACGAATGGAGAAACTGTATGGTCTAGTACCAGTCAATGAACACTACTAGCTCAGAAAGAATATAAGAGACGTCATGACAACATAGCAAGAATAATACTTTGGGCACTTTGTGGCAAATATGGACTTGACAGAGCAGAAAAGTGGTATGAACGTAACACTGAGGGCGTTATAGCAATATAATGATGCAAAGATCCTGTAGGATTTTGTGATACAGTGTGACCATGAGATTGAGCATAGGAGACCAGATATTGTGCTAATTGAGAAAAAATCAAACAGTGTTGCATCATAGATATAGCCTTGTCCAGCTCATAAAAAGGTATTAGATTAAGAAGGAAAACATTGATAGATATGACAGGTTACCTTCAGAGATTAGGCAGTTGTAGCTACTGAAAAAGGTGGTGGTAATACCAATATTAGCAGGGGACTTGGGAACAGTGTCTAAAGATCTTCAGAAGTACATTAAACAGCTAGGGATTGCAATACGGATGAAACACTTACAAAAAAACAATTTTTAAAAAAAAATACCATTGCTTGCGACAACTCGAATACTCCGGAGGGTACTTGAAAAATAAGGGGTGTTACCTCAGTTCACTGTTTAGTGAACAGCTAACAATGTAATACATCTAGAGCGTTAGAAGCTGAGAGAAGAAGAACAACAACAATAACCCTAATTGTTGCTACTTTAGGCACAAAGCCAGCAATTTGAAGGAGAGGGGAAGTCGATTAAATCGACCCCAGTTCATTCCTGGTGCTTTATTTTATCGAGCTCGTAGGGATGAAAGGCAAAGCTAACCCTAGTGGGATTTGAACTCAGAACGTAGAGGGTCATAACTCTATGCTGCAAAGCATGGTTTCTGACGCTCTACCGATACTGCCAATCCAACAAATTCTTATACAGACAAAGAAATCTAGATATTTTGAATCATTTATAGTCTATTACATCAACCTCGTGCTTGTCAGGTTCTTTATTTTATCGACGCTGGAACGATAAAACAAAAGTTGACTTCGGCAAGATTTGAACTCAAAAAGATACGGACCGTAATTAAAAACCACAAAGCCGTTCTAACATTTCTGCTAGTCAACCGGTAGAGCAATAACGTTAGTACTTATAATTTAAAAAAATATAAAATACATTAGAAGCCACTTATTGTAATCACTTTGATGCGAACCATCTAAATAACAATAACTAGTTGATAATGTCAAGTGTGTTTGAGAGCCAATACATTTGAGAACAATAATCGTTAAATAACATTCATGATTATAATAAGCGACTTCCTCTATATATTTAAATTGTCAAGTTTCAATTTTATTTAAAAAATAAGCAAAAGAAAAACAATGAGATGAAATAGACAGCAAGATATTTTAATGAAATTTATTTGGGAGGAAGTGATACAGAGTTTCTAGTCATGATATGCAAATTTAACGCGTCTGATATCAGATATTCAAATCACGAGTATTAAATACAGTAGATTCAATATATCTAATATACTTGTCCGGAATAAAATACATAAAAAAATTCAAATACTGTAAAAGGGAAAGAAATGTATTCACTTTTCGGTCTAAATTAGCTCTAATTGTGAGTAGAAACCTTTGAATTTTTATATTTTTGCTTTAAAAGTTTCGTTTTAAAATTGTATACTTTCATTTCATAATTAGAGCCTATTAACATTGAAATATCCAGGATATTTATTCTGCTCTTTCTCTAGCATTGCTTTGGTTTTTAGTTACACTTCTTATCGAAAATGCGACTTTTTTTTTTTTTTTTCTTTTTTTTTTTGTATACAGGATTGGTTGCTGAAATGCGAAAATGTAACAAGCGAAATCAGCTTAATTCAACATAACAACGACAAATTAATTGATTCAGGAACAGAATGGGTTTATTATTCCCTTATAGCACACCAGCCGAATTCCTGTAGCATGAGTGTGTAGTCGATTAAATCAACCATCCAGCACCCAGGATATTATTAATATTTACTTTATTGACCCTGTTGGGGAAAATGTAAAAATCTGTCCCGACAGAATTCGAATTAGGAATGTAAACGAAGCTATATACTGCTCTACTAGTTTATTCTGCTCTACTAGCCCTGTTGTCTCCATTATTCATGCTTATTATAACATTCTGTTTTATATAAGAGAATGAGCCATTTTACGCACTGCAGTGTTTGGGTTAGAAATGTAATATTCTGCGCAAGTCGATATATATATAGAAACCACCTAATTATCAAACTGAATTTATATATTTAAATTATTGATTTCTTTCGTAGGTATAATGCTATACAACATAGTGGAGGGAACAGCCAAGTATATCGATCCGAGTACTGGACTGGTAGTTTCAGCATTTACCGTGGAAGAATGACAGGCACAAATCAACATCAGTGTGATTCGAACACAAAACATGAAGTGCTGAAACGAAATACCGTAAGATATATCTACCAATCAACCAATATTACAATTCTGCTATTCCTTTTAATTTAATTTTATATTTTTATTTCGTATGTAGATATTTCCATTTCAAATGTAGATATGTTATGCAATATTGAGTAATATTCAACACAATTATGTGATATGTATGGATGGGCCCGTAACCCATGGTGGAGACGTACTAGTGCCATAGTGAGGTACAGTGTTACTTGGGCAGTTTAAACCTGGCGGAGCTCATCCTCACCAGGCCAGAACACAGCCCATTCTTCCAGAGAGGCAGAGGGCATGATATATTGGAATTGATATGAGATATAGAGGGGAAAAACTACCCCAGCACTGGGCTGCTACTATTTTATCGATCTCAAAAAGCATAGTTGATTTGAGCGGATTTGAACTCAGAGCACCGCAGGCCGGAACCAATTCTACAAAGTATTCTATCCGATGTTGTAACAACTCTGCCAATTACATGATATAGAGAATGTATATTTGTACCAGCGATTCTACATTTGCCTTATGTTTGCTGATCAATTTAAACCGTCGTTCATTGCTGCTATATGATATATTGGATAAATCATTATTTCGAAACAGTTTTCTATAACAAAGTAATACTCTTCAAGCTATTTAGAGCCACTATTCTTCCTTGTAACCTTCACATCATTTCTGGGGATTCTCTTCATTGATTTCTGTTACGGTATCAAGTATGATGGCTTCCACGACAACTTTGAAAGGAAAGTATAAAGGATGATTAGAAGCATTATATATCTAATAACGCTAGCGACAACCAACTATTGTATCTCTTTTTTTAGCGTCGAATGAACTTTGTTATCTGAGAAACAGCAGATGTGCCATTGTCTGCGACAACTTTTTACAATTAATCTCTTACGGAATAGATGCCATTTGTTCTATTTTTGGTATAAAAGTATGCATTATCTCTGTCATCTATGTATACAGATTCTGTATTGCTAATGATTGGTGGAGATAAATATACTAAGGTCAGGGTTATATTAGTACACACGGTTAAGTTTCTATATAAAAAGATACGCTTGTCTTTTCATAGTGGTATTTTCTTCATTCCATATGAACGAACAGAAGATAAAGACGAATAAAAATATACTTTAAAAGCGTCATTTACTAAAGTATTTAATTTAAGCTACGTATATCAATGTATATATATATACCCCCCCCCACACACACACACACATATATATATATATACATATATTGTCAGAAGATATGTATGTCTCACACGCACACACAGTCTCTTTCGTTGGTTACACAAATGGAATACATTGTCAGAAGCAACGTATGTCACACACACATACACATATACACACTGTGTGTGTGTGTGCGTGTGTATGTGTGTGTGACAGACGTTGCTTCCGACAATGTGTTCCACTTGTGTAACCAACGAAAGAGACTGTGTGTATGTGCATATGTGTATGTGTGTGTGTGTGTGAGAGAGACATACGTTGCTTCTTACAGTGTGTTCTACTTGTGTAATCAACGAAAGAGACCGAACGTATAATTAAGGTGCCTGTGACTGCGATTTCCACAGACACGTGTAACCTTTACATAATTCTCGTGAAGATTCAGCATGACAGTGTGCGAGAAGGCTCATCCTGTAAATCACAATTACAACTCATTTTACCAGCTAACTGGAACAACGTGAAATATAACGTCTTACACAGTGACATAATGCACTGCCGAAAATCTGATGCACGATTTTACGATCAAGAGCCGAACACCCCAACCACTAAGTCACGCACCTTTACACATATATACTTATGTATTGATCTTAGCTATTCTATTATTTCCTCTAGCTACTATGCTACTAAACGTTTTGCAATATAGAATGTATGGTTTGGTATGGTATTATCCCGTAACTCCTGATAGTAGGGGCGCCGTATTGACATACGGGATTTCTTGGACATTTTAAGCCTGGCGGAGGCCATCCCTCCCCAGGCTTGAGTATAGCAGATTTTTTCCAGAGAAAGATAGAAAGTTAGAGAGAGAGGAAATGAGAAAGAGGAAGAATCGACCCCAGTACTAGACTGGAACTTTTTTTTATCGACCTCGAAAGGATGGAAATTTGAACTCAGAGAACTGGAACAAATACCCTAAAGCATTCTATCTGACGTTCTAACCACTCTGACAATTCACCGCCTAGAGAATGTATAATACATTTAAATCAGTTTTTAGAATATTTCCTAACTTTTCCTGAATTTTTTTTTGTATATCGTGATGCTACTTTCTGTGTGCAGCCACATAACTGCATGCTGAATATTAACTACAGGATATGCTTCCACTGTTCACGAAGTTCTAACAGTTGTGACACATTCTTCATTACTCTTTCGTCGTCTGCTAAAACGATGACAAGCTTAGTAGCTTCAGAAAACATAAATTTTCTTGATTACTAATAGGTATGTTATAGGTATTTTTGTAATATATGCAGAATATGGTCTATTTGAGGACCAGTTGATGATTATATTCTTTATGTATAACTCGGTTTCCAGTGCAGGCGAGTTTCTATTGGAGTAGTCAATCGTAAATTTTGTATTACGTTCGATGGAAATCATTAGGTGCACAAATATTATTTTTTATCTTTCCGACCGTCATGTCTTCAGCATATCAAGAGTATAAGGATGTAGTAATATTGGAAGTAGCTAATATTAAAGTGGGCGTTAGCATACTTGATGTTATATAATTCAACTAAAACACTCGTTTATTAGACAATCCATTTCATAAATGATTAACTTTCGTTAAATGGCATAGGAGATAACATTGATGTCGTTAAAATTAATTAAATACGGATTGCAGTGAGTAGCGAATCGAATTTTTAGAAGTTCTCTGACATGATTCAAGCTTAATAAATCGCATTAGTAAAGGGAAATCTATCCGTAAATGCAGGATCTTTAAATATCTATAGAACAGTGAATGATGTAATTATTGAAAATGAATTACTGAGGAAAATGTCCAGTGTTTATAATGGGTGCTAAGTTACATGATGTAGTATGCCACCCATTCAGATAATAAAATGGTTGTTGACGACTCCACTAATTCCAACCAAGATAACACCAACATTTCCCTGTTTAAAATGCGTGTTGTTGAATTTTGATATGATTTTAAGTATGTTTCGGCAAGTCAATTAATGTGATTTATTTAAAGTGTGCATATCAGTTGTATATAAATATGTCTTAGAAAATAGTGTTCTATTTGAAGGCAACCACATTGTGAACTGGAGGGTAAATGTTAACAATATGATGATATAGGGATGTTACTTTTATAGATTCTTATGTTTCGAGATAATTTCCGTTCATCAGCAGATTAACAGAAGAAAAGATGTTTTAACTAGAGTGGATAACTATGTGAACATAGTATTCTTCTAACATAAGTCGTATGCTTAAAGATACACTTTGAGTTAATTTATTAATTCCTTTGCAAATAACGTCTTCAATCATACATAATAATAAAGGGTTCTAAATTAAACACAAGGCCAGCAAGGTGGGGGGGGGGTTCAATTGTAAAGACTGCAGTACTCCAAAGGGGTGAAAGACTAAGTTGGCGTCGATGAAGATTTGAACTAAAAACATAAACCACAGCAAATATCGTAAAGCATTTTCGCCATTTACAATCAAATTGGAAAGGGAAGAGGAATTAAATAAAGCGGATCTCTCTCTCTCTCTCTTAGTTCCCTCCTCTTTCATTCCCCTTTCGCTCTCTCATTCTTCATTCTGTCTCTTCCGACATAAATCAGTAACAACTCGTTCACGCACTCGCTGACAAGCAAACCTAATTTCAATCAATGTTTATCAGTAAACTCTTATGATTACAGCTTTCATTGTGACCAAGTATGTGTGAATGGGAATTAAATGGCGTTGAAATATCGCTTTTGCTGTTTATATTGTAAAATGCGAAATACGATAAAACCGAAACATGTATATTCCGATAAAGGAAAAACAACAAAATAGTAGATAATTATTGCTACTCAGGAAGTCTATTACTACAAGAATAAATATGGTTAAATATATTATATTATATTTTCCATTCAGTTGAGGCTGCTTTCTGTTATTGTTTAACTATACGTATTTTAGACGAACATATATAAAGTATTTACTATTCAACGAGGTAACATGTGTCTCAATTATCTTACACCTGATAACTTATTCCAGTAACAGAATATAGCCATGTTACTTTCTACCCCTCTTCTGCTCATGCTGTTTCCACCGTCCTTCACTTTTAGTTCATATAGTTAACGGAAACTTCTTTCCAGCGTGTCTAAATATGATTATATTTACATATATCGAATTCACCTACGTAAATAAGAGCACATAATACAGAATTATAGCGAAACAGGTTTTATGTAGACACTTAACCTACAAATGACTCTCCAAAAGTTTAAAAAATAGAAAGCCACATGTTTGATGAGATAAACCTTTAGACAAGAACTACAAGAGATATGTGATACACAGCAAGTAATTCTCATATAATGCCTCATTAGATTATTCCTATTATGCTGTAAAATCAGTTGAACAGAGTTTGTTTGCCATTATCTAATGAGAAAATATATAAGAAAGCCATATAAAATTAAATTTGCTATTACAAATATATAACTAAACATTGTAAGCACCTAAATATATAAATGATTAAAGTGTGATGTAAAGATATTTTAGTGAGTAATACTTGTAGGAATTGCAACCTCGGAAGTTTTTCAATATAAGACTACGATTACAAACAAAGGACTCTTCTTACATTATCAAAACTTTGAGGGATTTTGAGGATTATGTCACCCGGATAAAGCCAGATTATACAGGTATTCGGGTGAGCAATATCATAGGACTTTATTTTATCTCCAAGAAGTAGAAACATCGCTGACATAACGCCAAGTTTCATAAGTAATGATTCATCTGTTTGAATCAAGCCTGAGTTACTTCATCTGTATATTGGCATGAGTGTTTCTCGTAATATAAATGACGTCATTAGCTGCATCTATCTCAACTAGATCTCCCAGCCAACAAATGATGATTATCAGTAGCAAGTCGCTGAACTGTGCTTTAATATCACTGTAAAAATATGTCAAATGCTTAGTGTATATTAGAACTATTACCATCAATTAGTTCAGTATCAATGAAGGATAGGGTCGAAAATTCCACCATGTTAACCCTGTCAAGAATGCAATAACATTTTTCAGCAAATTTAGCATTTTAACTATATATGAGAGGTAAAATATGTAACACATGGCGGCACCCAGCTGTTCACTAAGCAGCATACTATTCGGAAGTTACGCAATATTATGATAGAGTGCCACAAAGCGATGAAGATAATTACTTTCTGATATACACCATGCAGTAATAAATAAGAATAGGCTTTCAAACTGTCATATGTGACACACATTTCTCCTAAAAGACGATCTTCAATTACATTTAATTTGATAAATTTGAGAGTTGACAATGTGGTTATTGTTGTTGTTTTTATGGTGGTAGTGGTAATAGTGGAGTGATATAAAATGTAGAATGGTATGCATGGTAGAGGAACGGTGAAGTGGTACACGATATAGAGAAAAAGGGAATTTGGTGGAAATAGTACATGATGTAGAAAATCAGTGATGTCGATAGATGTGATACATATTTTAGAAAAATAAATGGCGATGTTGAAATGATACGCCATGTATTGAAAATATGGATATAGTAGAGTGGTGCAAATGGCAAAGAAACATATCTCCCTTTTGCCTCTAACCTCTCCAGGTACAATACACTAAATATGAAGCATACACTTGACAAATGTATTGTGTTATACTCTTCCTTACGGTACTGTACTCAATGGGATATGGATTGGCAGTATCGGTAGAGGGTTGGACGCCATGCTTTGCAGGATAGAGTTACGGCCCTTTATGATCTGAGTTAAAATCCCGCCGAGATTAACTTTGTCTTTCATCCTTACGGGGTCGATAAAATAGAGTACCAGTAATACACTGGTTAATTGCTGGCCTTGTGCCAAAAGTAGAAACAATTATTATTTAGACATGCGGAGGTAAAAAATAAATAAATCGTATTATCTCCATGACAATCAATTCTACAACTCAAATTTCCTGAGGATCCTTTGTGTTTATATTGTTATAATGGACTCTGTTTTTCAGGAAAGCGCATTACTGAGTACATGACAAGCAGCAGACACTCATGATACGTTTATATAAACACTTGAAATTGATTTTGAGAGTCTTGTTGTACCATCACTGTCATGATAAAATACACCGATCAAATCATGCATATATGTTAACTTTATGTTCAGTTAGCAGGAACCTGCGTTGTTTAAGTGAAAAATTGTGACTGAAGCAATCATTCTGAAGACATGCATGCATTAGTTTTTATATCACGTTCGGAAGATGAAAACATAGAAATGTAAAGATGAATCTCAAAAGGAGCATTCACATCAATAGGTGAGTGCAGAGAGAAAATGCATAATTATATTTGCTTTAGCTTCAGAATAATAGTTTCCATCATGCCAAAATTTGTGTGTTGGTATCTTCATATACAGGCAGCGAATTGGCAGAGTTGATAGAATGTCGGTTAAAATGCATTGCAGTATATATTCCAACTGTGAGTACTGAGTTCCAATTCGATCAAGATCAATTTTACGTTTCAACATTTCCAGGTCGACAAAACAATTACCAGTCCTGTACTGGGGTCAATTCTTCCTTTATATCTGTCTCACTTCCTTACCATCACTTTCTCTTTCACTGGAAGAAATCAACTGTGTTTAGACGTGGAGAAATGGGCTTGGTGAGGTTTAAGAAATGACTAAGAAGATCTGTATGTCACTATGGCACTCCTGCGACTCTACCAAGAGTTATGGTTACATTCATATATACATCTTCATATTATATGTGTATGTCTGAGTTCAAGTCCCGCCGAGGTTAACTTTGCCTTTCATCCTTACGGGGTCGATAAAATAAAGTACCAGTAATACACTGGGATAATTGCTGGTCTTGTGCCAAAAGTAGAAACAATTATGTGTATATGTGTTTGTATTTCTGTGTGAGTCAGTATGAATATATGTGAAAATGACAGTGGGTGTTTGCGAGTATATTTGCTGTGTGTGTGATTAAGAGAGAGAGAGAGAGAGAGAGAGAGAGAGAGAGAGAGAGAGAGAGAGAGAGAGAGAGAGAGAGAGAGAGAGAGAGAGAGAGAGAGAGAATTCTGTATTATTCCATAAGCTATTATTAAATAGTTAAATAAATAAAGAGTTGTATGTTGTATATTTATTTATATTGAATGTTTTATATAATCATATAACTGTAGCTTACTTACACAGAATATTGGCGTTGGGGTTGATAAATTAAATTACTTTATTATGAAACCACTTTGATACCTGAATAGTAATAAAATATTATGCGTTAGCAACTCCTGTGGTAAAGACAATTTGAAGTTCTGTGTTACATTCATAAGCTAGGTGAATTGCTAAACGAAGATACGATTGACCCTGGAAGTCTGTAGACAATAGAATCTATATATCTAATATGAAGATAGATTCAGTATCTTATACAATATAGAAATTTTAATATCCTCTAAGTAAGATTACAGCCGGGATTCTAAATTAGTAAAGTATTATCGAAACTCAAAAGAAATTGCCACCATTATTATATTTCATAAAACATTCTCTTCATAACACTGAATTTTATGAGTTTGATAATTTCAAACTTAACACTAAAAGTGTATTGGTTTCTGACAGTCTGGTGTTCTCTATTATGTCCTCAATCTGGCTACGAGAGTTATATTATATAATAGCCAAATGTTATTGGCATTACATATACCTTAAAATTGAATTTAATCGGACATTTTACGAAAACAAATTACTTAAACACCGCATTACAGGAATTCAATTTGTTAATATAACATTCTCATATAGATATAGATCACAAAGTGGTAGAGCGGTGAATTACTTACGTTTTGATATTCTGTTTGTGTGACTTTGTCTGAGACTTTAAATCCTATGGGAATAACCATTAATTCTTTGTACTTGAACAAATACTTACCAGTAAATTTATGCAATTAACATAGGCTTCTCGTCCCAGATATTTACCTAATTAAAAGACATTAACATGCTATCCTTATTACTTATTACTGGACGAAAATACCATGATAGTATTAGTAAAAACAGTGTGTGCAAAGTAACATTTGAATGTTTACATACTAAAAAATATTATTCTGGCGAGTTGATAGAAACTAAAATAGAGACTGATTCTCTGAAACATTACAAAGAGGGTTTGCGAGAAAAAACAGCTGCAATTATTTCTTTAGCAGATTGCTTAGACTCTCTAATTTAACTATTACTGTCCCACATATCAATAACTCTATATATAACACTCTGTTTATTTTTCATTTCATTAAAAGCAATGTATAAACTGGACCAATTTAGAAAACTATTGGCAACATCTATAGAAAACCTGTCTATGTTTCTCCCTTTATAAACCACATATATGTAACCTTTTAAAACGAGTATTGATTTTTTTAGTGTCTTAGCTACAAGGTAGTTTATTTTTATATTATGTTTTATGTATAGTTTTCTATTTCCGGTTATAATTACTTCCTTTGATGTTGACCGGCATATTTACCAAACAGACACGCACTCTCACATAGAGAAAAATATATATGCGTGTGTGTATGTGACAGTGTGTCTCTATGCTTGTTTATGTGTATACATTCATTTATAAACATGCATATACCGATGTATTGTGGACTAAAACCTTCATTGGTGAAGTTGATGTCATTAGTATCCCCCAAACATAAAAAACACTGATTGATCTATAAATCCTCCATTCTTCCTTTCTTTGTGCATATATATATGCAAACATGTAAACATATATATACATACATACATATATGTTTGAAGTTAGAAGGCCAGAACAATGCAGGTATGGATTTAGAATATAAATACAAATGCAAAAGATATCGCTGACAATTAGTCTTTTACGTTAAATTTATTTGAATATCCTGATATTTCGAGATAATATCTCTTCTTCAGAGGTAAGTAAAGAGGTTAATCCATGCTGACAGGAAATAGTATAGAATTCCATTCTATTTCTAATGTCAAAGAGTGAAGGTTAGGTGGATAAAGAGTTGTCTCCCTTTAAAAGGGTTTGGACGTGTATGTCTAAGTGTGTGTATGTGTGTGTGAGAGAATACGTGAAGGTGTCAGCATGCGTGTGTGTGTGTATGTGTGTGCGTGTGTGTGTGTGAGTGTGAGAGGATATGTTTATATGTAAATGTGGGGGATAGATGCTCTATCATGTTAAAACTGGTCTATGTCTGTGTGTGTGTGTGAGAGAGAGAATAAGTAATGGTGTAAGCGTGCGTGTGTGTGTGCGTGTGTGTGTGAGCGTGAGAGGATACGTGGAGGTGTAAGTGTGGGGTTAGGTGCTCTATCATGTTAAAAATTGGGTGTTGAGTTTTAGTCTGTTATTGATTGGTGGTTGTGTTTTGTCTATAATAAGTGCTTCTTTAATTCTAAGATTGCCGAGGTTTCTTTCCTTAGCTTCTATCCTAACTATTATGTTTTTGTCGGTGTTTTTGCATTTCACTAGGTGTTTCTTAAATGAGAAAGCGTTAGTGTTGAGGTGTTCTTTTATTCTAATGTGAAGTGGTCTGGTGGTGCTACCTACGTAGAAATTGCTGCATTTGTCGCACTCTAATCTGTATACGACGTAAGCCTTGTGGCATAGGTCTGTGTCGTCGATAGGGCAGTTGGCCAGCGTGCAGTGGCTGTCATGTCTGGCGGAGTGTCTCTTGGTTAGCTGTCCGTGCAGAGAAGGTCCTGAGTGGGCTAGCTGGATATCTAGTCCCTCTCATCTGATAGCTCTGCGGATGGCTGTTGTTTCGTCACTGAAGTATGGGAGCTTCAGGAAGCAGGTGTTAGTGCCTCGTGTGTGGTGTCCTCTGTTGTTTCTGGCACGGTTCGCGGTGGACGTCGGGTATCCGTTCAGTTTAAGTACTTCCAGGAAATGTGTGGTGTGTGTGTATCGGTCTCTTGCGTCGGTGCATTTGTTTCGGATATGTGTTAATTGGTTCCTTATGTATCCGAACTTAGCACTGACTGCGAGGGCTGATCTGAAATGTACGAACAGGTCCCTGCTGGAGGCTTTTTTATAGAAGCAGGTGTGGATGTCGCCTTCCTCTCTTACCCTGAGCTGGAAGTCCAATAGGGATAGGGATCCGCGGTCATCGGGTTGTTCCATGCTGAACTTTATATTGGCGTCTATTCTGGAGAATGTCATGTATATTTGATCCGCTTCTTCACGGGATGATGTTAGAATGAGTATGTCATCTACATATCGGGTGAAGAAGGTATAGGGATGGCAGGTGTAGAGGGCTCGGCATTCCAGCTGGTTCATATAAGTGATGGCCAGCAGGCCCGATAGGCTGGATCCCATGGGTAATCCTGTTGTCTGTCTGTATCTGTGATGGTGGAAGGTGAAGTAGGTGTTGTCCACTGTGAAGGACAAAAGCTGATGTATGTCCGTCGGATGGAGGTCGTAGCAATGGACGTCTTCGGCGACCACGCAGTCCGTCAATAAATCGACAGCTGGATGAGCGGGGACTGTAGTGTAGAGGGAGACAACGTCGAGGCTAAAGGTGTATCTATTGAGTTTAAGTTGTTCTGGCTGGAGTTCGTATAGTCTACGTATGACCTCGTCGGAGCTACTGACATGCCCTGGAAAGGTGGAGAGTAGAGGCTTGAGGACCTGGGAGAGGAGCCAGGAGATTTTCTTCTATGCTAGAGACGATGGGTCTTATTTGTGTTTTAGTACTATTCTTGTGGGTCTTGATAATGTGATAGAAAGTGGGCAATCTGTTATTTCTAGTGGTGTAATTGGGCTTAAATGTATTTGGGAGTTGTCTTCTACGACAGATATCGAACCAGATGGAGTTGGCCTGTTTTTTTATCTGGGCTGCAGTTATGTCCGGGACCTCTGTATACAGTTCGTTGTCGCTTAAGTGTTCAAAGGCTAGGTTGTCGTATGTGGCTTGAGAGATGACAGAAAACTCTTTACCTTTGTCGGATGGTAAGTATATGAGTTCCCTATTCCCCAGGTTCTTCAGGGCGAGTTGTTGCGTCCTGGAGAGGTTTTGGGCTATCTTCTTTTGTTACCGTAAGATGTTAAATATGGAATATTTGAGCCATGAGAGTTTTTCTTCCAGCTCGCGGTTGGCAGGTGGTGGACAGAGTGGTATATCGGAAATCTGGTTGTGTTAGATTCCGTGGTGTTGTTGCCGAGGGTCTATATATATATATATATATATATAATTATATGCATACATTTAAACACACACACACACACACACACACACACACACACACACACACACACACACACACACACACACACACCACACACCACACACCACACACCACACACACACACACCACACACACACATACACATACACACACACACACAAATATATATATATATATATATATATATATATGTAGATACATGAATATATATGCATACATGAATACATATATGTATGTATGTATGTTTTCTCTTTCTCTTAATTTCGAGTATATTTTTTTGACCGGCCACCTTCCTGGTGGCAAGGTTGTAAAAGAAAAGAAATTGTCATCCCTTGAATCGCAAGAATGTTTTGCAAATTTTGAAGGTGCCAGCTATCGCAGTCATTTGTAGACTATGAATTAGGGAGCTGCGCTTTTTGTCCGCAAATCCAAGTTCAGTCATACTTTGGTCCAAGCGGGTTGGTATATAACCTGTAGCACCAATAATGATGGGTATGAAGCTAAAGGTGTATCTTGGATACTGGATTTGTAAACTCCTCATCAATGGTCCGTAGATGTCCTCCTTCTCCTGTATTTTTCTGACAACTTTTACATCAAGTGGGCAGCTGATCTCCACAACAGAACACGTTTTCAATGTGTGGTCCCAAACAACAATATCAGGCCGGCTGTGCTTTAATTTGGTGGCAGTTTTTATTTTCAGGTTCCACCAGTATTCCTTAGTGCCATCTGTCTCAATATATTCTTCCTCGTTTGTTGTTAATTTTGTTTTCCGAAGTGCGTTCCAGATGGTTCTAGCTATCCCATCGTGTCTCATGGGGAGGTAGTAGCGAGATGACATTCTTTCGCAGCTGGCAACAATGTGGCTTACATCCTCGATCTTTGTTTTACATTTATTGTCAGCTGCTGGCCCTCCTCTTGTATGTATGTATGTATGTATGTATGTATGTATGTATGTATGTATGTATGTATGTATGTATGTATGTATGTATGTATGTATGTATGTATGTATGTTCTTCTGGTTTTATAATTTCACAAAGTTTTACCAATAGAGAGAGAGTCGGTTTCTAATATAGACACAAGACTCTCCCATTGGAATTTACACAACATTATCTTGGTAGATATGTATGTATGCATGCATGTGTAGATATGGATGTTATTGTATGTGTGGATGTGTATGTTTTGAGTTGTATGTGTGCATGTGTATATGCTTTGTAGCTGTACATGTGTATATGCAGTTATTAGATGCAAAGTTTTTGGAATGTTTTACATATTTTTACTGTTCCATTAATGGATTGTACTTGTAATTTCCTAACTAGTTGTGTTCTTTCTGTTCCTGTGAAGCCTAGCTTCTCAAGATTTGTATTGAGGCAGTTACTAACATATCCCAGTGCCCCAATAATCACAGGCATAAATCTGAAGGTGTAATCAGGGTGGAGTATCTGCAGAATTCTCATCAGTTCTGCATAAATATTCTCCTTTTCACTAATCTTTGATATTATATTGGCATCTGCTGGGCAGCTAATTTCCACTACTGTGCATGTTTTCTTCTCTCTGTCCCATATCATAATATCTGGTCTGTTATGCCTGCATTTTATTGGGGTTTTTACTGGAACATTCCACCAGTACTCTTTCATATTATGTACATGGATGTCTTCCACATTGTTGTAGCTTTTAATGTGTTTATTATCGGGGCTATCTTTTTTCCGAACTGCATTGTACAGTGTTTTGGCCACTACATCATGCCTCATATGTAGATAGTACCGCGATGACACCTTTGGACAGCTGCTGATGACATGGGTGATATCCTCGATGTTAGTTCTGCAGAGTCTGCACCTGTTATCACATCTAGGTGTTTTGACTGCATCCCTATCTCTTTTGTGAATCAGGTATTTCGTGCTAATCTCCTGTTGCTGGATTGCAAAAGCGTATCCTTCAAAGTGGGAGCCAATATAGCGGTTGTTGGTCCAAGATAGACTACTTTCCTTATCTATATTACTCTCACTCTGGAGCTTCCTGGCAACATATCCATAGATGATTTTTTGCTGATAGGCATGCAGCTTTTCATCCATGGATTCACTGCGATACTGCTGAGCGACATCCCTGGGTGTGAGTTTTTGATTATCACACAGGGAATATCTCTCAAGGAGTTCCTTCCCAACTCTCATGATCTTATCTGTTTCATGCAGATAGACTTGCTCGAGAAACGGGCTCCTACGCTTCGAGGTTCGTAGATGTTGTCGGAGAGATATGATGCGACATTCAAATGTTGTCTGGACTGATGTTAGGCCTCTGCCACCCTGCTTACGTTTCAAGTAAAGGCGGTCTATGTCACTGTTGATGTGGAAGTTTCCGGTGTTGTTCAGTATTTTTCGAATATGTATGTATGTATGTATGTATGTATGTATGTATGTATGTATGTATGTATGTATGTATTATGTCAGGTCACCAGTTGGTGCTACTGGTAACATGTATCCCAGTACAACCTGTCTCATGGTCGGGTCGTTGGCGACTAAACTGGCAACCCCACCAAGGTTTCTTGGTGAGGAGGGTGACTTTGGACATCCTGCAGGACTAAAAACAAAACCTGTCAAAGGGCAAAGGAGCTCTTAAGAGTCAATGGCCATCCAAAATCACCGGGAGAGATGACCCCTTAGCCTTTGTCAAGGCAGAATTCTAGGAGAAGGTAAACTCTGCTATAACACCTGCAACCCTGATGGTATCCAATGATGTTGACTTGTTCTTCTTTTTGGTAAATATCATCTTGGTTAAGAGAGTGGGACTGGCTTTGTGCAGTGCCTTTGCTCACTATAAAAGCTTCACGGCACAGGCATTGCTTTATATCTGGAGATTGCTCTGCACTTGTCATCACATGGTACCATGGGCCCAGCACTATGTGTCAATAATTGTCACAAGTGTAGTGTTTGTACCAGAGTTTTCAAGTCGCTGGCTTGACTAAAAAGTCACACTCGTTCAGCGCATCGGTAGGGGTTCTCCTACATGGATATAAAGTAGTGGCCGTACTCGAAAACGAGTTGGCAGCCACCATGTATTATGTATGTATGTATGTATGTATGTATGTATGTATGTATGTATGTATGTATGTATGTATGTATGTATGTATGAATATATGTATATATGCATGGGTGCATGTGTATGTATATACGCGGGAACATAGAGAGAGTCAGGCTGGACACTCGATCACGCGGTTAAACCACTGGGAGTAAAGGACCCCTAGCATTTGTCAGGGCATTCTTCTAGGAGGAGGCAAACTCAGGAAACGGGGATAACTCCGATATAAAACCTGCGGCTCAGTACTTACCGATGATGTTGATTTTTTCTTCTTTTCGGGTTATAGCTACTGTTGCTCAGAGAGTGGGATTGGCTCAGTTTACAGTCTTTCCTCACTTAAAAAAATATCTTCACGCATAGGCATTGCACGATAGAATTAATTAATAATTATTAATAATGGTATATTGTGCAATGGCCATACTCGATAACGAGGGGGCAGCCATCATGAATGTATGTATGCATGTATGTATATAGGTATGTGTGTACGTATATTTTTGTAGTGGTTTATTCTGAAAATATTGCAGTTTGATTCTGTTGGTATTTCTCTCTAGAATTAAGTTTTTAATTTAAGTTGTGCAACCCAATCTTCTGGTTATAAATATAAAATATGAATTCTGCAAATGTAGTTTTTGTTAATATGGAAGATACTTATATAATTATATCATAGGAGATATTTCTTCCTCTAAAGCACTTGGCAAAAAAAAAAAAATATATATATATATATGTGTGTGTGTGTGGTGTTGAGGCAGGGATGCGTGCACGTTCGCCAGCATTTGTTTGTCTGTATATATATATATATATATATAACTCTCATAACATTTACCTCCTTTTCGGTCAGTATGTATACTCCTCCTTCAACCCATATAATAGTTCCTCTGTATTTCTTCTTTATTCTATTTCCCCCTCTCTATTTTTTGCTAAGTGTGACATCTGACACTGGAGCAACCAACCAATCAACCAACCAACACATTGGTATTTTATATTAGAGATACATACGTGCGTGAATATTTAGTAAATTTAATCTATGATTTAGACATTTATTGGAAATTGTCTATAAGGAACTATAATTATATATCATAGAGTATACATAATTATCATTTGAGTTCTTAGCAGTTAACACAGAAACACACAAACACACACATAGACACAGACACACAGACACATGTATGTATATATATATATATATATATATATATATATATATATATATATATATATATATATATATATATATATATATATATATATATATATAGTGCTGCTTTGTATCTTCAAGCAATTTCAGTAAAACTTCAACAATTAGACAAGATGATTAAAAGAAGACATAACGTGAAACGACTCTGGAATTATACGCCTATACGAAAATAATTTCATTTTTTTAAAAGTCTATTCCATTATTTAATTTGGCTTCGTAGTAGATATTATGATGCCCATTAACTAATGTATCTTGGAAAGTAAGATCATTCACTTAGTCTACCATTATGTATTAAATATAGCGGTGGATTGGCAGTATCGGTAGAGGGTCGGACGCCATGCTTTGACGCATAGAGTTACGGTCCTTGCCATTCTGAGTTCAAATCCCGCCGAGGTTAACTTTGCCTTTCATCCTTTCGGGGTCGATAAAATAAAGTACCAGTAATGCACTGGGTAATTGCTGGCCTTGTGCCAAATGTAGAAACAATTATGTATTAAATATTATTCATCTACGCAATATCTGCAACAGTTGTGTGTATGGATCAAGTTCTGTATACTATGATTATACGTATATGAATGCGTGAATATGTACGCACATGTGTGTTTTATCACACACATGCATACACAAATATGTACATGTATACACACTCACAAACACACTTACACACACACACATGTATATATATGTATATATATATATATATATGTATATATATGTATATATATGTATATATATGCAAAATATGAGGAAATAATAGACTAAAATATACCTATTTTTCTTCAAGGCCGCGACTGCTGTTTCACCGAGGCGTGTGTAACGCTATTGCACTATAAAAATGCACCATTGCTGTGAGGTTGATACGGCTTATCAAGAGAACCCTAAAAAAAGGGACTGCTTCTTTGACGCGTTAGTAGCAATTGAGAAAATCTGTAGAGGCGGAGGGAGGAATTAACACATGATAGAGTGATCACAGAGGTTTAGTAAGGTGGACAGTGAGCGAATAATATATATCATACATGATATTAATTGAGCATTCAATTAATTCAGGTTTGCGGTCGAGCCGGTGGCAGTGGAGAATTCTGGTTTCCTTGGCCCTAGGGCCATCTCGCTGCTCACCACCACCGACAAAAAGATGGCTACCGAAAGGTGTGAGCCTCCAAAGCTGGAATAGCTCTTCCATCGTGTCTCCCTCACTATCCTCCGGGAAAATGGCTTCTCTATTCTGTCCACGGTGGCTGCGGGTCGGCCAGCGCGTGGATCCCCATTTGCTCATAATAGTGATAGATGGGGAGAGCGGGAGACATGGAGGGAGTGACAGTGAGAATGACGTTCCTTTGTGTTCGATCCTTGTGTTTCACGGACACACACTTACGTATAAACTAACAGTTATATAGTCGTTGTCGGAAGCTGTATATGCGCTCGGTCTTCACTAATATTCCGTCTTGAATTAATTCGTATATATATATATATATATACATATATAGTAATAATAATAAATTTGAAGACTAAAATCCAAAGAGTGCTCGACAAGGATAAATATATAACAAATATATAAGAACCGTAGAGCAAATATTTATTAAAATAACAGATTAAAGTTTAAGCAAAGAATCGCTGCTTTCACCCTTAACGGGATCTTCTGAAACAAAAAAAATCAATCTGTGAACGCAGAGGTAAATATTTCGAAAAACGTTGCAACCGAAAGAAGACAGGAAGACGATACTTTGGTTCATGGAAATGTTCCCTGGCAAAGAACGGAAAAAAACGAAGATAATACGTCATTATTTGGAGCGTGAAAACAATTACACGCAAAGACAAAACAACATATATGGTATAAATGAAATTGTAGAATAATATTCTATTAGGTGGTTCGTGGAGACGTTCCTTGGCAATGAACGGAAAAAACGAAGATA
The DNA here is from genome assembly GCA_964016885.1 of Eledone cirrhosa. Lineage (NCBI taxonomy): Eukaryota > Metazoa > Mollusca > Cephalopoda > Octopoda > Eledonidae > Eledone > Eledone cirrhosa. The sequence goes on from OZ024743.1 coordinate 9,910,327, forward strand.
ATACGTCATTATGTGGAGCGGTGAGAAGATGCAAAGACAAAACCAGGTTTATGGTATAACTGAAGTCGTAGACTAAAATTCTATTTAGGAAATCGAATGATTCTCGGCTTCAGAGTTAAGAATAATGTAAATCGAAGCCTAGAATCATTCGGTTTCCTAAATAGAATTTTAGTCTACGACTTCAGTTATACCATAAACGTGGTTTTGTTTTTGCGTGTTCTTACCGCTCCACATAATGATTTATTATCTTCGTTTTTTTCGTTCATTGCCAGGGAACGTCTCCACAAACCACCTAATAGTATATTAGTCTACGACTTCATTTATATCATAAAGAGGTTTTGTCTTTGCGTGTAATTGTTTTCAACGCACCAAATAATTATCTTCGTTTTTTCTGTTCTTTGCCAGGAGACGTTTCCACGAACTAAAGTATCGTCTTCCTGTCTTCCTTCGGTTGCAACGTTTTTCGAAATATTTACTTCTGCGTTCACACATTGATTTTTTTAGTTTCAGGAGATCCCGTTAAGGGTGAAAGCAGCGATTCGTTGCTTAAACTTTAATCTTTTATTTTAATATATATATATATATATATATATATATGTATGTGGGTCTCTGTGTGTGTGTGTGTGTGTGTGTGTGCGTGACGCATGTATAGCCTACATAAATAGATGTCTGACTATTTTAATACCTAGGAAAATACATATACACACATATACGTACACACACACACACACACACACACACACACACACACACACACACACACACACACACACACACACACACACACATGTATGTATGTATGTATATATATATATATATATATATATATATATATATATATATATATATGTGTGTGGCTGTTAGTCTGTATGTGTGTAATTTCCCTTCAAATTGCTGGCCTGTCCGATATAACGTTAATAATCAGCACTGGCAAACTGAGTTTGATTCAGTGATATCACTTCATCCGATCGATGAAGAGATTATATTAAGACTGAGTTCGACACAATAAACATTTTAAGAGTTCATTACATGTTAACAATATTTTACCAAACACAATACAGAGAAGAATTGAGAAATTTCCAACGAATTTATGTATTCTATTGTTAGACATTTGGGTCCCTTCTCATCTCCATGTAATCTGTAATGCTGTAAAGCTATTATTAGCCTTAACAAGGAGAATCGTCTTGTCAAGTGGAAGGAATGTAAAATTCCTTCAATTACATGTGTTTTGGAAAATATCATTATACATGATTTCGAGAAGTTTATGAAAATGACAATTGTAAGATATATAGCTTCTTTACTCCCCACTCTTTCCTTTTCCTCCCCAGTATTATTTGATATTGTCCACCACCCTATTTTAATTTTACAGCTCAGCTATATATAATATTCCTACTGGACATTAAATCCAAATATTTCTGGTTTATATTCATTTGCTGGTGAATATTCTTTCAAACAAAGCTAGAAAATACCTGGTGTGAGAAAAGAAAACGAAAATTAGGTAAGATTAGGTACCAATTAAACATTATCAAACGCAGCGAGTTGTTGAAATCGTTAGCACGCCGGAGAGCATGCTTAGCGATATTCGTTCCGGCTGTCTGCGCTGAGTTCAAATTCCACCGTGATCAACATTGTCTTTTCACCTTTCAGATGGATGAAAATATATCAGCAATCCTGACAGCACACCAACGACTCCATTAGGAGTTACTAGTATATACATAGACAGCACCAAGCTGCATTCGCCTATAGAATAAGACCCTTCGTTTAATTATTATACTCCAACATGTAAAATGTTTCGTAAAGACGTTGAATTTTATCGAAGAGATTGCATTTTCCTTTATCTGTTCTTGTTATTTCTCGCCACCAGACTTACTTGAAATTCCTATCATTTTCATATCAAAATAGGTATAAATATATGCTATCCAATAAATTAATTGAAAGTGTTCTTCACCACTAAGGAATACTACGTGTAATCACTATAATGTAGTCCATAGAAGAGTTAATTACTCTGGGTTGAGCTCTTTCATAATAAACAAAGATAGTGGTATGCCAGATATAAAACACCGAACTAAATACCGAGTAGTATCTCATTTCATTCATGTCCGTTCCGAATTCAAGACCTAGTGGCGTTGACTTACCATTATCAATATATAAGAGACGCTTAATTGTTTTCCTAAATTATGGTATATGCTCCTGGTGGGCAGAAATCATAATTTGGTTTTGCTTTTCGGCTGATACAGTTTCGCTTCATTAATGCTATTGAAATTGTATGGACCTTTCAATTCTCTAATCCCCAACCCTAATAACGTAGTCAAATGTAACCAAAGATTAACAGAAATACTTCAGTTCCGCTTCAGATCTAAACATATAAATGCTGGGAATTTCGTTCAGGGAAATATTACAATGAAACGTTGAATAATAATTTACTTTTTTATGCACCAAGACTAAATTATTAAATGTATTCTCTTTTTCCTCTTTGATTACGATGATGATGTCAAGAGACGATTTGTAATGGTTGCCATCGAGATACACATCATATTTAATAGAATCCGACACTGAAGCACATACACACACATACACACTAATAGATATATTCACAGCTCATATAGGCATAAGAGCGCGTGTACATTACAAATGGATATATAACAGTTGAATCGTAAAACTATTAAAGCTTTTCGATGGCTATCTTTTATTTTTATTGTGCATTGTTTCACATATTGGTATTCCTTGTAAAGAATAGGAACCTATAAAAAAATCATGAACATTACTCCCTATGTTTTGGGGATGAAAATAACCAATATTGTACGTTATTAAAAACATATTTTTGAAACCAAGAAAACTCCAGAAGGTACTCAAATGCTTTTAGTTTTACTAAGCTTTTGACACGAGATTTATTAGTAACTTCTTGAGCATTTTCAAAATATTAAACAAATATGTATATATGTGTGCCAGTGTATGTATATCTGTGTGTGTGTGTATGTGTGTGTGTGTGTGTGCTCATATTGTGTATTTAAATACGGTTTCTGTAGTGTTAGTCGTATGAATGACAGTTCCTATTCAATATCGTCATGTAGAATGAGATATTTTTCTGTAAATGATATTAAACTATGACTTAACAGCTTACCATTCAATCATTTCCCATATATAATGTATTGTGCTTCATCGAGTATAAATACATTTAAAATAACACTAAAATATTAGCAATACTATCAATATCAAAGGATATCATTTAATTTATTGATATTAATATTTTGGTTGCATTTTCTGGAATACTACAAACAGATGACAATATACATATATTTTCATTACGACCATTGACTAGTTTTTAGTTACATATAACAACTGAATTCTTTGGCATTTAATCACAGGTTGTAATCGAGTGTAATATTACTTTCTCCGACGAATTGTTGCTGAAATTAGCGTGTAGATTTAAGTATGGTATTAGATTAATATTTTACAGCGTTTGTTAGATATTGCCAAGCATATAGAGAACTTTATTAAGCCGTTATAAGAAATAATAATTATAATAATGAAGTGGGACATTTCGTGACTTTTGAAAGGATTAAGAAAAGGAAATACATATTGAATTTAACCTGCTATATATATTTCTAAATGCAATATCATTAGATTGTTATGGTCGCACGTTTCTCCAAATCGCATCAAGAACTTGCTACATTTATTAGGGGAGTTTTCGTAATCTATAGAATTATATAGTGGCTTGCTGAAAATGATATTTGCAAAATATTTAAAATGCAGGCTTTTATCCGAAACCAGGTATATCAAAGTCACAGATGTTACCACGTATCATATTAATGGATAATCTTGTTTGGCAGTATTATTATATAAGGGTGGTGGATTGGCAGTATCGGAAGAGGGTCGGACGTTATGCTTTGCAGCATAGGTACGTCCCTTTACGGACTGATTTCAAATCCCGCCGAGGTTAACTTTGCGTTTCATCCTTACGGGGTCGATAAAATAAAGTACCAGTAATGCACTGGGTATTTGCTGGCCTTATGCCAAAAGTAGAAACAATTATTATATAATTTATATTCGTTTATAGATGTCACACTTATGTCAAGAATCATCACCCTCCTAAAATTAATTCTTGTTGATATTAAAATCCAAATAATCTTCTCGGTGGGAAAATTCAAAGTGATTTGAAGAACAGCAAAGTATTGCGCTAGAAAGTAGGAGATATTATTTTGTATATTTTCTGAGTTCAAATCCCGCCGAGGTTAACTTTGCCTTTCATCCTTACAGGGTCGATAAAATAAAGTACCGGTAATACACTGGGTAATTGCTGGCCTTGTGCCAAAAGTAGAAACAATTATTTTGTATATTTTCTGTTGATATATTGAGCTGTATGCGTTCAAATGTTTTATATTCTCAGTACTCTTTTTCTGTTATATATTCATACAAGCGAAATTCCTCGCCAGATATTTGGTGCCTTTTATGTCGATACGTGTCATATAAATAAATGAAAGCAGCAAATCAAAAATGACCAGTGAATTCAAAATATCTGATAAAGTATTGTAATCCGAGAAAGTCATTAAGTCAAATCTAATGCCTTCTTGAATATTTCAATAGAGTTATTACTTTCTGTAGACATGAGAGTGTGCTTTAATGGGAAAATAGTCTTGTCGATAAAATGAATAATTCACCGAATATTGTTTAAAATAATAGCTAGTCAGGTCAGTGTTCTTGCAATGCCTTTGTCGTTTTGGTTTCAAGAAATTTGAAAACATTTTATCCCTTTAACCATTAAATATAACATTATTGATATTACACTAAGTTCTATTACCTGAAGTATTCAATTGTTCTCCTAAAGAATTAAGTCGACATCAAGTTGATGGTAATAATTGTCATGAGAATTGAATTGATGTCAAGGTGTTGGTTATGAATTTAGGAAGCAAATGAGATAACGCTGAAGCAAATTGAAATGACATGCCCAAGCTTTGATATTTTGCAGTTTTTTTTTTTTTTTCTATTAACGGATTTTGTTTGTTTCTTTCTTAAGAAATGTAGAAAAGCAAGATACCTCTTATACCCATCATTATACCCATGAGAGAAGAGTGGAAATGGTCCTCGATTGAGTAATATATTCGCTGAACTAACCCAGTTTTTCCACATCAAGGAAAGGGAAGTTGTTGCGGATCCTCAAATCGGCTCAAGGCAACAATGTTTCCATAGTTATTAGTATTTCTGAAACTATCTGCCGGATATTGCGACCGGCAGAAGAAGCAGGGAAGTAAAGTATTTCGCTGAAGCACACAGCACACCACCAGGCCTAGGAATCAAATCCAAGATACTCTTATCGTGAATCCAACACCCTAACAACCAGGTGACGCCCAGATCACACTATATCCTTCTATATTTACTTGTTGGAGCTCTCATTACTACTTTTGGCTAGTGTGGTAAAGTAGTTATCTTACAAATGAGGTAATAATTAGAACGAAACCTATCTAGAGCTGTTCCCCGTACTTGGGGAAATAATGAAAACAGATTAATTCATTACTACTATTGTACTTTTCTTAGGCCATAAATATTTGTAGTTGTTCTAACATTTTTCACATTGTATAGCTTGACAGTAACTTAGATATTGATATACATTGAAGAGGTAAAATTTCGATCGCAAACCTATGGTTTCAGTTTCAATTTTCCAGTCGTCTACTACACAGATCAATTGTATGCAGTAAAACAATTTTAGTGAATATGCCGTATTTATAGTAGTTGAATGATTCACACACACACACACACACACACACATAAATATATAGAAGTATCGTAATATGTGGCGGAATGTAATATATAGATGGTAATATTTATAAAAATAATGAGTAAAGTATTACAGAAAGTGTATTATATTATGTAAGTGAGGAAAGAGAAAGATACAGAAAAGACATAATATAATTGTTTCTACTTTTGGCGCAAGGCCAGCAATTATCCAAGTGCATTACTGGTACTTTATTTTATCTACCTCGTAAGGATGAAAGGTAAAGTTATTTGAACTCACCAATCCAAAGATATAATATAATGTTATGCATGTATAATATATATGTTTATATATCCCTTCCCTTACTTTAAAATGATAGCACAAGGTCTTCAGAATGTTTTTAATTAAACATAGGTATATTACCAAATATACTATACATATTTTCATATATATATATACAGTATTTCCTCTCTCAATCAGTATAAATGTTATCTAATTATTCTTTGGACTTACATTTTTATAAATTGCTCTGATAAATAATTATTTAATTAATTCTTCATTGAGCCACACGGTGAATGGTTGCTAAATGCATATATGTGTTTGTGACTTTGTCTAATTTATATATATATACCCTTTGAATTTAATATATACTCCCGTAAGTTTGAGTAAAACTTTAGGCAGTATTCGGCTGCGTTTTATAGCAGCCAGTCTACTCGCCGACAGGCACCAATCACAAACTTTCTGCCTTCACCACTGGCCATGTGATGCTTCTTAGCCATTTTGAATTCATTTCTGGCGGGAATCATGGTAGAAGAATCTTAGTCCAGTCTGAGGTATCTCCTGATGAGTTGCGAGCCTCGTGGATTTATCCAAGACCGGATATATCCAAAAAGTGGAACGAAACCGCCGGTTGAGACTCAGAATTTTGGTAAAATGTATATGCATTTTTTCTTCTAACTTCAATTTTATACCTAATTCTGTGTAGTTGACTATTTCTCTAGTCAATTTCTACAGGCTAGGAGAAACACTAGGTAGATGTCATGTAGCTGTACATCGCTGAAAAGTATCTATATCATTTATCTATTATTTCTTATAAACTTATAACCTCGTTTTAAACTTATAACCTCGTTTAAATGATTTTTAGTGTAGTTAATTTATACTGATTGGGAGAGGAAATACTGTATATATTTTATCTAATGATTCTTTGGACTTACATTTATATATATATATATATATATATATATATATATATATATAATTTTTCTTGCCTTTCCTCTTCTTTACACCCTCTCTCATATCTCTAATTTGCTCTACGTCCTTTTCTTCTTTAAGTTTATCATATTATTTGTGGTATATAAACATTGAGATTTGATGAAATATATCACTGCCAATACTGGAATTGAATAGTCAAGACCGTAGCGGTATGTCATATATCAAATCATATATTTTGTCTGATGAGGACGTACTGAAAAAAACAACACAGTACCTTTGAAATATATATAATAAAGTATATATTTTGATTATGAGAATATTTTTCATTTATTAATATGTAGAATAATATTAAAATCTCCCCAAAAATTACTGTTGAGTGCTTCTAATCTATTGTAAAATTGTATTCATTGAGTAATCAACGAACCATACTAATCTTTGGTCATGTATATATATGTATATATATATAACAAAGGAATCGTGGTAAGGAACCAGATGGACCATAATGCACCAGAGTACTCAATACTTAGGGTAGTAGAGTGGGAAATAGGAAAAAGTATGACCCCGACGGCAGAGCTAGAGCTGTTTCGACGGCTATTTCTGGACTAAATTTAGTCCAGAAATAGCCGTCGAAACGGCTTGAGCTCTGCCGTCGGGGTCATACTTTTCCCTATATATATATCTATCTATCTATATATATATATATTAAAATAACAGGTAGTCGAAGAACACAGTAATTATCGCTTTGATTTTGTTCTGCAACTGACCTTATTTTTAGATCTTTGAATCGCTATTGCATTTAAATTGTAACCCACTTGATATTAAGAGTTGCGTTGAAACATATTTTGATATGTACAACGTTGATATATACAAAGTTGATATGTACAACACACAGCCTTTTTATGAAAAGTCTAAAACGTCTGGCATATGAACCCCCTGTGGACAGCGTCACATGTGAGGCTTGAACACATCTTTTACATACAGTGCAGATGTGTTACCGATTAATCGAAAATGGGGACTGACCTCCCATTTTTGTTTTGTAAACTTTATTGATCAACTAGAAATTAAAATGTAAATAAACAATTTAATTTTGGAAGAGTTGAACGAGTTACGAACCCTCTGAAATTAAGATAACTTAGAATAAAGTAATGGCTACAACGCACCTCATTCTTACTATGGAAAGAGTCTAACAATAAGGGCGGAAAACGTGAAGAGTGACACCTGTGGGAGTCAAACTCACATCTTATATTCGGCATGGATGTGCTACCGATTCACCAAAGTTGTGACCGAGCACACTTTTCCGTTTTATAAAATTTATCACAAAATCACGCGTGTTGTAGCTATTAAATTTACTCTGTCATCTTAATTTTTGAAGGTACTTAACTCGTTCAGTGCGTCTAAAAACAGATTTAATTTAAATATCTGTATAAATGGAAGTATGTATGTATGTATGTATGTATGTATGTATGTATGTATGTATGTATGTATGTATGTATGTATGTATGTATGTATGAATATATGCATGTATGTATGTATCTATGTATGTATGAATGTATGCATGTATGTACAAATTCATATCTGGGAATAAACACACAGTTCTTAAAGAAAGCAGTGAAAAACACATAAAAACGCATAACCACACATTTATACGAAGCCTTTAGTTACATATTTGTTGGTGGAATATAAGGATGTAGATACTTTCTGATGAAGTTCTTAACAAAGTGCGAAACTTGATTCAAGCAATTCATTCATTTCAATTTACAGAGAAATACGCAATCTAAACACCTCTCTCTCTATATATATACACACACACACACACACACACACACACACATATATATATATATAATCTGAGCGTCTGTACACTTACCATCTACAAAATCATACTCTGATTAAATGAAGCTTTAGATAATCAATTGCTAAAGGTTCTAAGTATTGTAATCAAACTCGGATCCATGTGGTCATAAAGAAAACCTTGTTAGCCACACAGTGTCGTCCAGCATTCATTAATGATTTGTGGCACTATGTTCAAATCTTTATGCGAGTTTAGCTTGGAAAGGTCTAATCTACTGTTGTATGCAATTTATCAGTAAAAGTCAATCTTATTGACTCTTTATTAAGCGTGCGTGAGGTAAATATATATGGACTGATTATATTCAGTATTAAAGCAGTGGCATTATACAAAATGTCGACTTTAATATTAGAATCAATAGATATTAGCTCAACAATAGAATGTTCTAATATGCAATGGTGTCACTGTGTCTATGATTAAAAGATATTCGCTATGCCTGCACACATATCAGCTACTATATAATCAATACTAATAAATATAGTAAAATAAAAGGAACAATGGTCACTTTAAAACCTTTTCAATTTATATATATATATTGATTCATCTAAAATTGTCCGTCTAACTAAATTAGCGTTTGTCTCATCAATCGTATACTTCAAATGAAACCTAAAGTTCCAGCAAGATAAGTGCGTTAAATACATTTAAATTTGGTTCGTATATAATAAATTTGTACTAACTTCTATCAAGGTTTATCACCTGTCTCTCAATATAGACTTTATGGTATGTAACTATCATTATTTAAGATAATCAGACTAGACTTAGAAATGTTCAACTGCTGCCGAGAACAATGATTTTAATTCCGAGAGAAGAGTCTTTGACTTCTGATAATCGAAATCAGAATATAATCGGTTCCTTATGCAAACCAACTGATTCTCCAATGCGATTCTGGATGACGCATGAACATTTTTCTCTATTTTCATCACATAAATTCTTTGGCAATTCTATCTTCACTAACAATAACTCATGCCTTATACAATATTCTTATAGAATGAGAAATTGAAACAAAGACAGCTGTTGTATCAAGTTCTTTGCTGCCCCAGAGACAGTCAAATGCCACACTTCATCTATTTGGTCAACTATCACAGGAACTAAGAGATTTTACTGCTTTCCTAAATTTAGCAGAATAAATATTGATTAATATATGTAACTGATCAAATATATTTGCAAATTTAATGGGAAAACTCCGATATAGTTATATTTAAAAGTGCAGCATGTTTCACATAATAATGATATACTTGGAATAAGGTATCTCCTGTTTTGACACTCACGAAAGGAATTAACGCTAGCTTAGACTAATCCAATAGCATTCCTCGTTTTCGGAACTGCATTATTGTAATTCATTACAAGAAATTGATTATGAACATCACAACGAACAAATGCAGTTTTCGAATATTTGCTATGTGTTTAAGTTTGCGCTATGCCTTCCTATTCTTCTATTGTTGAGCAATCGTCATATACTTAATCAAGTAGTGTATCTAGATTAAACAAAAATTCTGTAAATCGACTAATTATATTAGCAATAGGGTCAACATTCTGTTCACTTGGTGAATAATATTATCAGAATTAGTTAACAGCATGCTGTATACGAAATGACAATTTCTCCTGTCCAGATAATGTTAGTACTTTCATCGGTGCAGGCAAAATATTGACCATAGAAGCTATATAGATATCTATAATATATTGTCTTCACACAATTGTGTCGATACATTTTTTTCAGACAGACATATAATTGACAAATGAAGAATTTTTAAAATAATATGTGGCACCTTCTTTCTTTTTTATTGCGGAACCTATCGGGGAGTTGTGTATCACCATTTTCTTCCTATATAAGTGATACTCCGATTAAAATAATATTATTCTGATTTTCCTCTTCCAGTCATTTTACAATCTGAAGTCGACATAAAATTACTGTATTCACTTGATGATTTCTGTGCAAATTGCTTGATATATGATTATTTATAAAGTTTTAAAATTCATAATATAGTTTTACGATCTTTGAACCCTTCTTTCACCTACTTTTGATAAAAATACATAGTGCAATGGAAATTTAATGGACACCAGTTAGCTCATATAACACAGCGAATAGGAAGTGATGAGTTGCATGCGGATATTAGAGAAATACTTATTACAGCTGAAATAGATTTTGAATAAATATTAAGTGAAAATTAGTATGGTAACGAGAAAATTAGTATAATAACGAGAAAATATTTATTCCAGGAAGTTCCCTCCTTTGCGGAAAAGGATAAAAAAAAAAAAACACACAAGAAACAACAAAAGCAACCGTTAAAATGATTTGCCGATCACGTCACCCACGACGAGAACTCTTGAATAATATGTTTTTATGTGTAACAAACAACTAAGCCTCTGTAACCATATACAATATAATAGAATTTGCTTTGCTATTTCTTTTAATCACAGTTTTCTAGAAGTGTGTAACAGGTCATAAGAAGACAGCTTTAGAATCTCTGTTATATGCATTTCATGATTTAATATACAACATAGAAACATAAACAAAGATAGAATATGCTATTTCACTGCAGTTAGCTGCTACATCTGACATAGATTTCCTACGTCGTTGCACTTTACGTTCATTTTTAACCTCTTTATTGTCTCATTATTTGAAGTTTCAATTTGAACGAATTTTCCTTTTCATAAAACTTCTAACAGTATATTTTAGTGCAACTTACAGAAATGTAAACATAACCTCTTATGCATTTGCGTAATCAACCATAATAACCATGGAAAACTATCTTAATGTTAAAGTTACAGCGTGATATAAAATCACAGTATCATTGGATTGGTATCTTTTCCTAAAATCACAAATATATGAAAATAAATATACAATATAAAATCATGTAATCGTGACACTAATTTACAATTCATTGAGAATAATACCACAATACTGGAGAAAAATCTTGCGTTTCGGTGGCACATCAAACCTCACTTCAATATTTCAAAGCTATTCATAAATCTCTTAAATTTTAGTATAGCTT
>OZ024743.1:9927090-9937090 GCA_964016885.1 Eledone cirrhosa
TTAAAGTTAAGCTACTGCAATATCAACATTTAGCTTTTTAAAAATTTAAATTTAGTTTTTTCTATGTATCCACCACAGTGAAAGTATTCAGATTTATGTTAAATATCCCCCTCTTTCTTACCTATGTAGGCATATACATATGTTCTTTATATCAAAGCTTATTACTACAGACGTTATATTAGAAAGAAATCATCTGCAACACCATAAATCACCATCCCTCTTCTATAAATGAATTCATATCTCTTTTCTCGATACTTCGTTTATTTTCCGATAAACGTTTTATTAAGTTATATTATTTTAAAGGGCTTCATTGAGTAATTTTTAAAAGTTCTTCATGAAATAATATTAAAACAAAGAAAAGAAAAACAACAGTAAAATTGTTTTACCAAACATCAGAGGTAACGAAATCGATTATCCCGAAGAGCAAATTAAAATGCTAATTTCATCCCCAGGATATCAATGGAATAAGTAAAGTTACTCTATCAGGAATCAAACCAAGTCAGTATTTCAGCTCGAAAGTTGACTACATTTTGATAACAAAAAACTGCCATATGTTTCAGATCTTTTATGGATATTTGTGTCTGGCAATAGTGGAGAACTGTATTTCTAATTCGCTTTCGTCAGTTATACAATTGAACATCTACTCTAAATAGTCAATGCCATTCGCTAGTAAACATCATTACCCGATGGCTCAACTCAATTCACAAAGGTGTGCGGTAAAGTCAAACACATCAGCAGGTTAAAGGTAATAATTTGAGTTATCGGGTTTCTAACTTGTTTTCTGATCTCATGGCTACGCTGAATGATGATGAGAATCGGTCAATTATTTTTAGATTTTGAAATTCAAGAATAAACTTGAGTAATTTTTTCCCAATCTTATCGAAAGTTGATAAGTTGCCACTACTCTTCCAATGTCTTGTCTGACTCTAAATAATGAGAGTTCTATTTTTATCAACAACTAAGAAATGCTAGAATTAATATATAAAACAATGGTTGGAATAAATATTTTATCTGATTTTATTTTCCTCGATTTGTTCTACTTCTACAAATCGTTTTTTTTATTATTCAATACATTGCAGAGCTCTTCATATGAATTGAAGCCAATACATCGAATGTTTGTGACTGTTAATAAATGAATATAAAGGATAAAAAGCTGGCAGGGACATGAGAGGGCAGCACTAAATGTCGTAGAGTATATTCGCTTTAAGATCAAGTCTCACCGCAACCTATTTTGCTTCTCACCCACTCCATAGTGTATGAAACTAGCACTAGTAATATAATATGATTAAGTCAATCTAAACTTCCCCCCTACAATGGTTTTCTTTTGTAAAAAGCAATCAATGAATAGATATTTAATAACTCTAAATTATTTGAATGGATTTCAACCCTGTTTCAGCAACTAAGAGCTGCTATCCTGTTTTTATTTCAGAAGTATTATGTATAAGACTACAGCAGTCGATCAGTTTTAAGATGACAACTTGACTTTGAGGAAGATTTATCTGTTATATCTAAGAGGTAAGAGCACAGAAGCTCCTTTTGTTTGCATTTATCCTATGGCTCTTGTATAGCTGCGTGTTGACCATGAACGAAAAACACTGTGATCAAATGCGTTCGAGCCATATTAATCTTGCTTTTCAATAGTAATATCAACAGCTACGGTGATTAGAGAATTGGATTCACAATCGTGAGGTTGCGAGTTCGATTTCCGGACCGGGCATTGCAAGACATTTTATTTGAAATTGCTATTTCTACCAGGAGGAACTGGTAGATATTATCAACAATGGAAATATTAATGGAAACATCGTTTCCTTTGTCCAATTTGACGAGTTCCACATCACTCGGTAAGTGAATGAGGACTGGGATCTTGTCGATCGATTAAAAAAAGGAACTACATAATAAATTGTCCCCATTTCTTTTTAATGTCCATTTCGCTTCTATTTCTGACGGTCAAGCAACAACATAAAGGCACCCTCACTGGATCATATTCCATCATATAGTCAGTTTATATAAAAATTAGCAGAAGGATCCCTTTAGCTTCTATCTCGTTACTAGTACGGTTGGTTATAGGTCAATCATCATAGGTTAATGATACATATATACATACCCCATATAATAATTCCACAGAGGTGAGAGAGTCACTCGCTGGGAAGAAAAACTTAACCTCTCAGCAGCAACAACAATGCAGCTAAAGGTGAGCGAGGAACTGTCCCCTTGAGCAGATACAAACAATGCAATGTGGAAATGCCTAAACAGACTAAGATCTGGTGTTGGACGTGCAAAAGTCACACTTGCAAAATGAGAATATTTAAAGGATGGGGACGTTGTGTGAGACTGCAGCATCGAATCACAGACTACACAGCACCTCATGATATCCCCCCCGCCCCCCCGCTGGGACACCCCTGCACAGCATTGGACTGTGCAGTGTTTAATGAGAAAGGACAGCAATGTTTTTAGCTGTGGCGGAACCACATCTAGCCATGCTCTGTAACTGACACTCTTGTGGACACGACAAGAAGAAAAATAATGTCATAGAGTAAATTAATCAACGATTCCTGATTAACCATATTATTCTCATATCTTTCCGAAATTTTTAAAGGTGTAAATGAAATGGCCACAATCATGAATTGAACCGATTTCATACACTTAAAAAATACCATACGGCATCATGTTTCATGTTGTCCTGCTTTTGCCAGTCAACTGCTTTGGGGCGATATTTCATTTATCATCCAGTATGTGGTTACTGAAGCTAATAATATGTAGAACTATTCCTTCATTCACATTAGTAACATTTCAAGAAGAGAATATAGAAGATTAAATCTACTGCAATTCGTGACTGGTATATTCGTTTATCTATCTAGGATGAATGATGAAGTTGGTCTCAGTAGGATTTGAGCTCACTAGTTAAAACCCCGCTGTCCGGTTCTTTAACAATGTTGCCAATCTATCATACTTATAGAAAGCTAATAATATCATGAACCAAAAGAGGATTCATATCATAGTCTCTTGACCAGTGAGAAGAATCAGCCAAATCTCTTTGAAAGCCATGCTACTGTCCTACTGAAACTGATATGTAAGACTACATTGGGTAACGTAGTATTGAAAAGAAGGTTTCTGAATAAATGATGGAACAATTTCGTTTGTTATTCACTTCGACATGGGTTTACGTCGACATAGGCTGACCTGGGGCTAGCAAGAACAACAACAGCAACAACAATAAATAATATAAGATCATTCAAATTAATAAATTGTCAGAAACAGTATAATACCACTCATATACGTCTTGCAGTCTAATTTGAATTTATCTAGGCTCGGTAGATTACGTTTCAATCCCTTCACCTACATATGTGTGGCAAGAAAACAAAATCAATATTTGAAACAGTAGTACTAATTTAGTAGCAAACATAAAGAAAACGTATACTTAGTGTTTGTAAAATGTCTGGTTCATTTGTAGTCATTGAGTAAAAATAACCTCGTTTAATTCATTCATTATTGCGTATTGTTTTTTTTTAAATGTTACTAAATTATCGATCATATACAGAATATCTCGTTCACAGAATTCTAAGACAAATTCCTTTTTAACAGTTTTCTCTTCCGTTAGAAGAAAGCTAATACCAATATATTCTAGTATCGTCTCAGAAGTTTCTAACGAAGATAAATTGATGTTCAAAAATTAGTTTCTCAATAAGGAAAACAAACCAAACTGAAGCATTGATCCTTGAAGGAAATTGTTTTATTCTGTTGATATTGCGTATTTTTATTCACAAACTGTCAATTGACTATTTAAAGTTCCTACATCCGGATCAATTTCCTTACCTCTGTGTTCTAATCTTTCTCCCACTTTCCACCATCATAAAACTGATCTTTTACGCTCGTTCTTTTATGGAGCTGCAGCAAACATCGAATGTTAGTAACAGGTTGCTATTAATAAATTGTCACTGGCAATCGACATGATTTATCTATGAACTTCTCTGGAGATAAATAGATCTAGGGATTATTCACATTACAGGAACCATATAAACGTAGATCTATATACACAGAAACTAAAAAAGTATGCACATGTTCGCGAACACATATACGTGTATCTATCTATCTATCTATCTATCTATCTATCTATCTATCTATCTATCTATCTGTCTGACCCTTCGAAAAATATCTGTCCGAGATGCGTGCGCGACGAGGAAACCGTCGCGCACGCATTTGTACACTGCCCGGGCATTGGCGGCCTGTGGGGCTATGTAGAACGACTATTGTCGCGGGTGAGACCAATCCAGTTGACCACCGAGTCCATTGTCACGATCAAACCGCCACCCTCCTTCAAAAACGAGGGAGAGGCGGTTTTCCTATGTGTTATGGCTATGGTGAAAGAGGTTATATGGTGGACGAGGTTAAAAGGGCTGAGGTCAGACACCTTTCTCTCCGGCGAGCAACAAATATCATTTTAGAAGAAGAATCAGGATGGAGAGAGAGGTGCTGTACCCCAGCAAGTTTTATAAAAGGTGGGTGAATGTGGCAAAGATGGCTCGAGTGGTTGGGCCTTCTCTCTCTATATGCCTGTAGGTTGAGGGAAAAGAGGAAGAGAGGAAGGGAGTACTCACTCTTGGTGCTCCTGGAGATGAGGGTTGTACATTTTTTCGGGGTGTGTACAACCTCTGTGTAACGCCTCCCCCCTATTGGGGATTTCAATTGTTATTTGTTATTTTATTAATAGTTTTATTTTCATATACCTGTATGTAAACTCCCCATTTGTATTTGTCCCCTTCTTGTGTGCCCTTGTGGCTAATAAAGAAATTGATATATCTGTCTGCCTATACATACATACTTACATACAAATATATATGTATATACATACGTACATACATACGTACGTACATACATAGTACATTCATACGTACAGACAGGCAGACACGCAGACACACAAATACATACACATGTGTTCGTGTGTATGTGCGAATCAACTGGAAGATATATCATCAATATCATTTAATTTAACAGATTAAAAAACTCAACATATAGATTTTTTAATGAATTATTTAGTGTAGATCAATTAACGTAGTTTATGAATTATATTATATATTCTAATGAACTATATTTAACTTTACGTGATTTAGATTAAACGCTGCCATACTATAGTGTAATATGCAATAATGTCTACTGTTAAATAAACGATTTAATCTTAGTGCGAGTTTGTTTAGTAACAAAGAAAATCTGGAAATTCCAAGCCTAAAACTGCAACATTGTTTCTTTTCAGACTGAAACGCAATTTCCTTTTATTAAGCCATTAATGACCATGTTCAATCTGTTTATACGGGTCTAGCGATTCTAGAAAAGCAGACAAAGTTTTATATACATTAGGACATTAGAGGATATTGGGTACTGCTGCAGAATAACGCACCTGTTCACACAGCACTTTCAATTAGAAACTATCAGGGGATGAAAAACGTTCACACTATTCCATATCCTCTCTACAGCCCAGATCTAGCTCCATATGATTTCTACATCTTCCCTATGCTGAAATCGAAGTTGAGGGGTCATCATTTTGGGACTGTAGAAAACATAAAGTTTGCAACCGACGAGATAAAGCCGCTCACAGAAAATGACTTCCAGTACTGCGACGATCAATGGAAAAACAATTGGAACCACTGCATGACTTCCCAAAGGTCGTATTTTGAAGGTAAATTGTAGTTTCATGTACGTCAAATATATTTTCAAATAAAACATTAGTACTCTTACTTTTGAGACAAACCTCGTAAAATATCATTTATTCATCTGAAATGGTTTTATGATATGATCGTACCATTTTCGAATGGTAAATGGTATGTTTATATCCTCATTCAATAAATTAATTTCAAAATCCATTGTACTGCCAATGGCATTATATTTTCTCTATGAGAATATAATTACTCCTATAATTTTGCGTATAGAGGGACCTTTATAGCATCACTATTGATGTCAATCATAATATAGAACATAGCTGAAATGGTAAGGTTACCTCGCACGATGTGTTACAGATAGGGGGCCAATAACTATTTACAGATTTGTGAGTGATTTGATGGTCTCTAGTGCACATATTGAACTGCAGCGTGTCAGTCTGAGCTTCCTGATGATACCAACATGTAAATGCTTCTAGTTGTGTTGGGAAATATCACAATTCCTTATACAGGCTAGTGATAATCTCTAATTATTCGTTGCTAATTGCAGTGCAAGCCAGAAGCAACCTGCAACACAACCAGATGTATTTTCTATATAGTTGGGAGTGTAATTATAGATGCAGAATATCTGTAAAGTAGTGAAAAACAAAGTACAAACTGCTTCAATACACACCCGATTCACCACCATCACCACTGCTACGCCTCCATACTACCACTACTACTACTACTACTACTACTACTACTACTACTATTACTACTACTACTACTACTACTACTATTGTTGGCGTTTGTATTACTGCTTGCAGTACTATCACTAATACATGGATTCTTGTGAATTAAATATGTTTAATGAAGAGATAAATGAATTTACTGCTCTGGAACCCCAAAGTATGTTATCCCTTCATTAGCAACATATCTACCTTCTGGTAGTGTTAAACAAATCTTACTACAGTAGTTATTCCCTTTCCTTTTATTTTCACATGTTTTTTCTTCTTTTCATATTTTCCATTTCCTGTGTCTCTTTCAAGCATCTTAAAATTAAATTTTAAAATTTATATTGTTTATACCCCTCAATGGATAATTATCTCTAGTTACGTTTCCTGCATTAAATATATTAACACCGCTTTATCTATTGTTTTAATGGCCTCTCCGAATCATTTACCGTTTAACCAAATCTAGTTTATTACCTCAAACAGCGTATATTTACCAAATGATTATTACATCACTAATTTCGCAACTACCGTGCAATGTTTCGGGGATTCAGTTATAAGACGTGTTTGGAGTTGTCTTCGTTCAGTACTGGAACAATCAAAATAATGTTAATCCTTGACTAAGATTACTTTTTCCTCGCCACTGAAAGAAAATCAATGTTTAATTCTCAGGCGTTCACTATTTTCTATTTCTTTACCCCATCTTTACTTTTCAGAGCTGCGAGAGTTGAGGGTCATTCTAAATGCTTTCAGTAATTCACTTTAATGCCTCATTCATCTGAATGCAGATACTAATGGAGTTGACAATATCTATAACATACATAGTTCTATAAAATCAATTACACTGAATTAAATATCCGTATTGAATGAAAATATACTTTTCTACGTCGCTCAATTTCTGTAATAATCGGAGCGGAGTCTGTACCGCTGTCACAATAGACGCTAACAAAGTATGTAAGTAGATATTTCCATTGCATTTACGTGAAACGTCACAGTTTTATCTATCAATGTTTGTATCTCTCTTTAACTCACTCTCAAATGTTTACCTCCTACACTCCTTATACATATACAAAAACAAACACACACAAACATGGATGTATATCTGTATGTGTGTGTGCATCAACTCATAACTTCTAGTGGAGTCGTAGGGACGCCGTAATGTCCTACAGCGTATCTTGGGCCTTTTGCAAACTGACGTAGCCGACACCTCTCCAGGTCTGACCACACAGCTTTTCCTGTAGAGAAGGGGAGAGAGAGAGAGAGAGAGAGAGAGAGAGAGAGAGAGAATATATATATATGATGGACTCTCCCGTTGATATCCGACGTATGGGTGTCAAACAAAAGTTGATGTGAGAAAGTGAACTGATGTGGAACTATGCACACAAAGTTTTGTTTCAAGTGGCAAAGGTTTGTATAGGACCAACCGCACTTTTTGGAACTGACGACACATATCTTCGGTGCAATGTTTGCCACGGAAAATACGTCAGTTCTCAGTTTTTTATGCTTCGGAGTTTAACCTCTCCGTATAAAATAAAATAAAAAGAGAAAAGGAAAAAAATACTATTTGGATGGCCGTTGACTCTGCTGAGTTCCTCCGCCCATTGCCGTGTCTTGTATTTCATCCCGTAGGGTGTCCAAATATCACCCTCCTCACCAAGGAAGCTGGGTGGAGTTGCCGGTTTAGTCATCCCGACCACGAGACAGGTTGTACTGGGTTACATGTTACCAGTAGCACTCGAGAGTGACCTGACATAATAATAATAATAATAATTGTTTCTACTTTTGGCACAAGGCCAGCAATCACCCAGTACATTACTGGTACTTTATTTTATCGACCCCGTAAGGATGAAAGGCAAAGTTAACCTCGGCGGGATTTGAACTCAGAATGATAAGGGCCGTAACTCTATGCGTCAAAGCATGGCGTCCGACCCTCTACCGATACTGCCAATCTACCGATAATAATAATCTCATGTTTGACAACAACCAGAAGATGTTGTTTGGACAGCTTGAAGGGAAAGAAAGAGGCAACGACTTGATCCCTGAGGCGGATCAAATTAAGACATTCTGGAGAGGAATATGGGAGCAAGATGTTGAACATAATGATCAGGCAGTGTGGATTGAGACAGTACAAAAGGAGATTAGTGAACAGGCACACCAACAAACCGATTTGAGTATCACAGTTGAAACTCTTAAGGGGCAGGCCAGAAAACTAACCAACTAGAAATCACCAGGCCCAGATGGTGTGCAGGGGTATTGGATTAAAAATATAACATCCCTCCACCCGAAACTGACAACCATGTTCAATGACTGCTTGATGTCAGATGAGGTACCAGAGTGGTTGACAAAAGGTACCACAGTTCTGGTAATGAAAGACCGAACCAAGGGTAATGATGTTACCAACTATAGACCTATCACATGTCTGTCCGTAATGTGGAAACTGTTAACAAGCATTGTGTCTGAGGAAATCTACCATCACCTCCACATAAACAACTTGTTACCAGACGAACAGAAAGGATGCCGAAAGAAGTCCCGTGGTACAAAGGACCAGTTACTTATTGATAAGATGGTAATGAGGAATTGCAGGAGGAGACACACTGGTCTTGCCATGGGATGGATAGACTACAAAAAGGCATTCGACATGGTACCTCATTCTTGGATAACCAAAAACCTAGAGATCTTCAGAGTGGCAGATAACATCAGACAGGTGTTGAGCAAAAGTATGAAGTCCTGGAAAATAGAGTTAACATCGGGCGGAGAATCCTTGGGAGGCGTGAGGATCAAGAGAGGTATCTTCCAGTGAGATAGTTTGTCCCCTCTGTTGTTTGTCCTTGCCCTGATCTCTCTGACCATTATACTGCGAAAAGTGAGAGCAGGATACAAGTTGGGAAAGGGAGAGCTTACCATCAATCACCTCCTCTTCATGGACTATCTAAAGCTCTTCGGAAAGAGTGAGAAGGAGTTGGATGTGCTTGTTGACACTGTCCGTATTTTCATCAATGATATATGTATGCAATTTGGTATTAGTAAGTGTGGATTCCTTGTGATGAAGGGGGGTAAATTGAGCAGAAGCAACGGAATCCAGGTACCAACAGGTGAGATGATAAAGGAAATTGATACTGAAGAGGGATACAAATGTTTAGGTGTTCTGGAGGCTGATGACATCAAGAACAAAAAAAATGAAGGAATTGATAAGATCTGAATACATTCGGAGAGTAAGGAGCGTATTAAAGTCACATCTGAACAGTAGGAATTCCATAAGTGCAGTAAATTCCCGAGCTGTGTCTATTATTAGGTACAGTGCGGGAATTCTGAGATGGAATGTTGCTGAACAAAAAGAAATGGATAGGAATACTAGGAAGCTATTGACTATCTACAACATGTTCCACAAAAGGAGTAATGTCGATAGACTCTACTTAAAGAGATCTAAAGGTGGAAGAGGTCTTATCAGCATAGAGGACTGTGTTCAGATGGAGAAAAACAACCTACACAAATACGTGACTGATAGTAGAGAACCAATGCTCAGAATTGTACTGAAGCAGAGGACAATAGACCAGGGGATGACCAAGGAGGAAATAACAACAAGGAGAAAGAGCAACCTTCATGAAATATCCCTTCATAGTACTTTCTTTGAGAAAACTGAAT
>OZ024743.1:9942090-9952090 GCA_964016885.1 Eledone cirrhosa
TTACTTATAATTACAAGGTTGGTAAACAGACATATATGTGGATGAGTGAATAAGGGCCAGACAGAAAATACTATGCACAGTAGTATTAATAAATAAATAAATAAATAAAATCAACCGGAAATTAAAAAAACAAAAACAAAAGTATTTACTTAGGTCTCACATGCAGTTAAGTAAAAACTTAGGAAACAACCCAGATAAATGACTCGAAAACCCTATTTGATAAATTAATATTGAAAATATTTAAAATACCTAATAAGGCAATACAATATTAGCTATGGTTTAAGTAATCAAAATTCCTAAACATTAATATTTCACTATAAATATATATATAAAGGAATGAAATATTCTACTATCATTTACATAACGATATCTAAAAAACTGACTTAAGCAGAATTATGGTAGGCTAATAGGGAGAGAAAAAAAGAAATGTATGAAGGATACAAAGGAGCATAAAATCATAATCAATATACTGTATTATATAATAGAAAGGAGCATAAAAGAGGGGGGGATTAAATATAATCATAATATATTTGAAGGGGTTGACAATAAGTTTATGTGTGCATAGGGGATGTTATCCAAAGAAGAATCCAAATAAAATAAAATAAAATGAAATAAAATAAAATAATATAAAATATATAATCAGATATATACTCATAAGGTGTTAATAGTGAAAATTTAATGTGTAAGAAGATAGATATGGTATAGTAGCCAAAAGATTATGAGAGCTAGAATAAAAAG
Organism: Eledone cirrhosa; assembly: GCA_964016885.1. Classification (NCBI taxonomy): domain Eukaryota; kingdom Metazoa; phylum Mollusca; class Cephalopoda; order Octopoda; family Eledonidae; genus Eledone; species Eledone cirrhosa. Next base: position 9,942,829 of record OZ024743.1, read on the forward strand.
TTGTCAAAAACCAATGATAATAATTGTTTCTACTTTAGGCACAACGCCAGCAATTACCCAGTGCATTACTGGTACTTTATTTTATCGACCCGGTAAGGATGAAAGGCAAAGTCAACCTCGGCGATGATGATAATAATGGTGGTAAACAAAAAGAATCTAAACTAAAAAAATAAGTAATGGAATATATCAGCTAATGGATACAATTTATACTACTAAAACCTTTAGGTTTATAATAAAAGTAAGAATTAGAAATAGCGTGGGGGCAAGAAGAGAATATCTCAGACTTTCTATTAAGTAAGGATTCACTAGAGAAAATTATAGAGTGTGTCTCGAGGATACAGAGATTACAAAATTTAGTATATGTAGAAAGGTTATTAGAGTGTGCTACTAAACGCCAATTAAGGCTATATGGTATATTAGCCCCCTTAAGGTCCCAGATATAGTGTGCTAAAGAAGTAGAATTCTTAAACTTAACATGTTTGAAATTAGAGATATGAGAATTAAACCTAGTCTTAAAAGTGTTAGATGTAGAGCCTATATAAGTTCTATTAGAGGAATTAGTTATAACTACGCAAGCATAGACGATGTTCTTAGAGAGGCAGTTACCGTTTAAAAAACAGTTAGCACTCACTCTACAGTTACACTTCCGGGTGCTATTGGTTGGCTGAAGTAGTGATGCATTATACGTAGGATTACTATTAGATAATGTCTGCTCTGGTGGTAAGGCATTTACAGATCTGTTCAGACTAGTAGTATGTAGAGAGGAGTATCCATCCCTAATTTTCCTATTGCTAGTGCTAGCTAACCTTAGCGAATCAGGTCCCTTACGATTTGAACACATATATCTATATATCTGTGTTCGCTTTTCTTTTATATTCTATTATAATATACGGCTCAGAAATATCTCTTTCTTAGAGCTGTTTTGTTGTAAGAGACTATTTTAAGTTCCTAACTTAATTTAATATATATATATGTATATATATGTATATATATATGTATATACATATATATATATGTATATACATATATATACGTATACATATATATATATTGTATTATATTATATTATATTATATTACATTATATATTATGTAATGTATTTATTTTCATACTCGGAACAAAAGCGCTGCTTAACGTTTCAAAGCCCAATATTGACCATATCTCTAGAATGTAAGAGGGGTCAAAATTGAGACCTAATCTTCAGGCGCTTATGTACATATTTTGAACTGATTAAGTGCTTTTTTGGCGGAAATTCAAGTTTTACAACCCACCAAAGTGTGTTTTTTTTTTCTTCGCAGAGACCTTTCTCTATTTAGATGTCACGTGCCACAATAGTTTTGAACTAGTAGTATCAGAGAGGTTAGTGTACTGTTTAGACCACAATGTTGGGATGGTCGATCTTGCTGAATATGCAATGTAGCTCCATTGGATAATATCTGCTGATATTAGGCAATCTTCTGCATACAACACTTCATAATAACTGTTATACTCAGAATGCTGCGCAAAAACGTGATCTGTCACGGAATTCGATACGGAAGTATGACCACCAAAATACTACCAACTTACTTACTGATTAATTATTGAGTACATTCTGACTGTAGCTTACATTTTTTCTCACCTGCAAGTCTATAAGTTCATTGAGTGATCGATAAAATAAGAACCACGTTTTAAAATAAGTATTGGATACATACATATAAACATACATACATACATACATACATACATACATACATACATACATACATGCATACATACATGGTGGCTGCCAACTCGTTTTCGAGTACGGCCACTACCTTATATCCATGTAGGAGAACCCCTACCGATGCGCTGAACGAATGTGACTTTTTAGTCCAGCCAGCGACTTGAAAACTCTGGTACAAAGACTACACTTGTGACCATTATTGACACATAGTGCAGGGCCCATGGTACCATGTGATGACAAGTGCAGAGAGATCTCCAGATATAAAGCAATGCCTGTGCTGTGAAGCTTTTATAGTGAGCAAAGGCACTGCACAAAGCCAATCCCACTCTCTTAACCAAGATGATATTTACCAAAAAGAAGAACAAGTCAACATCATTGGATACCATCAGGGTTGCAGGTGTTATATCAGAGTTTTCCTTCTCCTAGAATTCTGCCTTGACAAAGGCTAAGGGGTCATCTCTCCCGGTGATTTTGGATGGCTATTGACTCTTAAGAGCTCCCTTGCCCTCTGACAGGTTTTGTTTTTAGTCCTGCAGGATGTCCAAAGTCACCCTCCTCACCAAGAAACCTTGGTGGGGTTGCCAGTTTAGTCGCCAACGACATACATACATACATACATACATACATACATACATACATACATACATACATACAAACATACATACATACATACATACATACGTACATACATGGTGGCTGCCAACTCGTTTTCGAGTACGGCCACTACTTTATATCCATGTAGGAGAACCCCTACCGATGCACTGAACGAGTGTGACTATTTAGTCCAGCCAGCGACTTGAAAACTATGGTACAAACATTGCACTTGTGACAATTATTGACACATATTGCTGGGCCTATGGTACCATGTGACGACAAGTGCAGAGAGATCTCCAGATATAAAGCAATGCCTGTGCCGTGAAGCTTTTATAGTGAGCAAAGGCACTGCACAAAGCCAGTCCCACTCTCTTAACCAAGATGATATTTACCAAAAAGAAGAACAAGTCAATATCATTGGATACCATCAGGGTTGCAGGTGTTATATCAGAGTTTTCCTTCTCCTAGAATTCTGCCTTGACAAAGGCTAAGGGGTCATCTCTCCCGGTGATTTTGGATGGCCATTGACTCTTAACAGCTCCGTTACCCTTTGACAGGTTTTGTTTTTAGTCCTGCAGGATGTCCAAAGTCACCCTCCTCACCAAGAAACCTTGGTGGGGTTGCCAGTTTAGTCGCCAATGACCCGACCATACATACATACATACATACATACATACATACATACATACATACATACATACATACATACATATATACAGTATATATATATATATATTTATTAAAATAACAGATTAAAGTTTAAGCAAAGAATCGCTGCTTTCACCCTTAACGGGATCTTCTGAAACTAACAAAGTCAATCTGTAAACGCAGAAGTGGATATTTCAAAAAACGTTGCAACCGGAGGAAGACAGGAAGACGATACTTTGGTTCGTGGATACGTTCGCTGGCTAAGAACGAAAAAAAAAACGAATATAATACGTCATTAATAGGAGCGGTGAAAAACAATTACGCGCAAAGACAGAACCACATTTATGGTATAAAAGAGGTCGTAGACTAATGTTCTCTTAGGTGGTTCATAGAGACGTTCTCTGGCAATGAACGAAAAAAACGAAGATAATACGTCATATGTGGAGGGTGGAGAACAATAGCACGCAAAGACAAAACCACGTAAATGGTATAGCAGAAGTCGCAGACTAAAATTCAAACTAGGAGACCGAAAGAATCTCCGCTACAGAGTTAAGGACAAAGTAAATAAATACAATACAGAAGTAATCGAAATAAATAAATACATACACGCAAACAAATACGTACATACACAAGCATACGCAAAACACTTACCATAGGTATACAAAACCACGCACATATAAATATGTGTGTGTATGTATGCGTGTATACAAATAAATAAATAATTATATAAACGTATATAAATTAATAAATACGTATATAACAAGCGCACACACATACCTACAAATAAATACACGAATGTTCGGAGACGTAAGTCAACCAAAACATGAAGTACACATATACACACGCCCTACATACGTACGAACCTGCATACTCACACGGACGCAAAACTCCCGTATACACATAGCCAAACCATATGTACCAGAATATATAAAATTATACGCCATAACATAAACAATCAAATATACGTACGAGAAGGTATACGTACCTTCACAAAACATACGGGTAATATATACTTATCTATGCAAATAAGTAATGGTATAAACAAAACATATACTTAGCTCCCACATCAAGACGTAAAATATCCACGTATAGATCGTACTATCCGTTAGGGTATAACGTGGGGCTGTAATACAGGAAAGTTTTGTGCAATTTATGTTTACAAGCCGAAATTGCCTCAGATTTTTTGTTTAAGATGTGGTCTGTGGTGTAGAGTATTTCCAGGGCCTCAGCGGCGCAGAGGTCACATGGTCTTTTATTTCCGTTTTACGATCTAGCCCTAGCTAGGATCTCCCAGTGTAACTTATATTGGGTGTGGTTGTCTTTTAGACTCCAGATATAAGCTGAAAGTGACGTCATATTCCTTCTTAGAGGGTAACGAAAAGAATGGGTATGCATGTAGAGACGCTGCTTGAATCTATTGGCGGTTAGTTTCAGAAGATCCCGTTAAGGGTGAAAGCAGCGATTCTTTGCTTAAACTTTAATCTGTTAATTTAATAAATATTTGCTCTACGGTTCTTATATATTTGATATATATTTATCCTTATCGAGTCCTCTTTGGATTTTAGTGTGTGTGTGTGTGTGTGTGTGTGTGTGTGTGTGTGTGTGTGTGTGTGTGTCTGTCTGTCTGTCTGTCTGTCTGTCTGTCTGTCTGTCTGTCTGTGTGTGTGTGTGTGTGTGTGTGTGTGTGTGTGTGTGTGTGTGTGTGTGTGTGTGTGTGTGTGTGTGTGTGTGTGTGTGTGTGTGTACTATAAAAATAGTAAACAGAAATAACAAAGCAAACGAAACAGTAAATTGAAATTATATTAATTTATCGCTTGAAATAACAGGAAAAGCGTCTTAACATTTCATCAGAAAATTGAATTAGAAATAGAAGTTAAAATAGAAAGATAACGAGTAAGAAAATGATGTAGGGCAGAACTAAGGAGATAACAAATTAGTCACTGAGTAGGTCACAAAATATGTGGCGAAAGAGCTTTGACAATAAACAAATAAAAAGTCATTGATTATTAAACTAACCAATTGAAATTTTATAAATTGAGGTGAAAAACAACAGGTACGTGTTTTTATGACCTGACAAAGCATAAACACTATATATAGATACATAATGATTTCTTACGAATGAAGCAGCTCTAGTCCTGTAGAATTCATTTATATTATAAAATGAATATGTGTATATATATATATGTGTGTGTGTGTGTGTGTGTGTGCACTGGTAAAGAATTTATAAAGAAACAGTAAGAAAAAATGGATGGTTTAACTTGAAGTGTTGAAAAACAAGAGTAATTATGATCTACATAGAAAAGTAAATAAAATACACCTAGATTTCTATTTGAATTTGAATATGACAATTTTATAAACTGTTTTGTTTGTGGATGATTTTGGAACAGGTGTATACCTAAAGTCTAAATGCGATACTTTTTTATATGATTAAAGAGTAAATTTAAGACGGTGAATTTCCCCAGTAGCGTTGTGATACACAATGGTATCTGTTGTATGCTATAGTATGGAACAGAGAAACAGTTTCTAACCAGAATCCTAATGGAACACATTAAAGTTTTGCTCTAAGAAGTATTTGCGAAAACAAATCATTTATCTAATAGTACATATCATAATTGTTTCTACTTTTTGGCACAAGGCCAGCAATGATCCAGTGCATTACTGGTACTTTATTTTTTCGACCCCGTAAAGATGAAAGGCAAAGTTAACCTCGGCAGGATTTGAACTCAGAATGGCAAGGGCCGTAACTCTATGCGTCAAAGCATGGCGTCCGACTCTCTACCGATACTGCCAATCTACCGCTATAGTACATATAATGTTAGGCAATTTAATTTACCATAGAGTATGGTAACATACACGGAAAATACTTTATTGAACCGCAGATACGTCTATGATGACATCCATTTTAGCTTCTAAAGGTACACGGAAATAGCTGTTGCTGTTCAAATGTACTGATAATATAGTATGTCTGAGAGGTATTTAACTTCATTTGATTTAAATATTTCATTTTTCCACCGATTAAATATTCCATGTTGGGGGAAGCAGAATATTTTTTGGGCTGGTTGAAATAAAGCTAATAAAAAGATGATCTGTGAACTTTAAAATTTAAGTAATCTCAGGCAACTACCATTTCATTCATATGGATTACTATAATAAATACTTGTTATACTTTGTGCTTAATTGTTAGGAGATAATTTTGTATCGTACCACTTTCTTGTATAGAACCCAAAACAGACGCATTAGTATGTACACGCGACATCGACCTCTTCACAAAAAAAAATATATAACAGTTATTGCTCAGAGAAAGAATGGCTATCAAGTTACATGTTAACTAGCTGTTATCTACTTTGTTAATGATCTGACTGAAAGACAGGTCATTAGCATCTACACAAAAACAAATTAATCGCAGTAAATGGAATTTACGAATGTTAGATTTCGTAATATCGTAACAGCTGATCTTATAAAAGCGAAAATGGACTACTTAAATTTTCCCAAGAAGTAAATCTAGAATCAAATTACCGCTTACTTTTATATTTGATCACAGAATAAAAATAAGAAACGTCAGTAAGTTAGTGCAATTGTTTGCTGAGAATGAATGAATTCAGTTTAAGTAATTATGAAATTACTTTAAACTGATTGTTTGTAATCTTTGTAGAATTCCAAATACATTTAGCTACATGACAAAAGATAACTCAAACATCTTGTAATACTTAACATAGATGGGAGTTTAATTGGCAAATAAAACAAACAAGCAGCTTAAACTAGTGCATATATTGTATACTGATTCGAACAAAAATATATAGACAGATAGTGAAAATTATTACAGTGCCACTAAAAGATAAAATAATAGATCGTTGTTAAACTGCTATATAGATCAAATATTTGGAATACGAATAACGATAGGATGAAGAAGAAATAGTAGGCGAATAAATACTAGTTTAAATACAACCGGGAATATATTGAATATCATACCTAATATAAACCGACCCACATTGTAAAGAGGTCACATTTCTTACTCTGAACTCTAAAAATAAGACATTTACTGTTGAATGAACATTCACAATCGAATGAAATATTTGCTATAAAGTGGATGTTCATCGTAAACATATACCGTTAAAAACGGTCAGACAATATTTAATCCATTTCTTCGTGACATGCGAAGAACAAACGTTCAGATAACTTACATACGAGCTAGTTGTTGAGCAAGACATTCTAGATTGTTTTCTGTTAAAACAGTACATTAGTTTTCAAATAAAGTGCTTTCTATTTATAAAACTAGAAATATGCTTCAAAACATTTGAATTTAAGTATTTTCTTTATAAAAACAGCATTTTCCCCATATGATTTTATAATATTTTAATAGTTATTAGAGATTCTGATAATTTTATTTTTGCCGAAAAATATATTGATTATTTTCCTTTTATATTATATTTCTACCGATTTCATCGCAGAACATTATCCATTTATGTCTCCAAGCTTAGCTCTCTACTGTAATGGATTATTTTTTCCACATCAACCGAAATTCTTTGACTGCTTTCCATTGGATTCGATTTATGGATTTAGTCTCCTTCTACATATATTTTTATACGTCAAACAATGAGAAAATTATCTCTCCCCACACACAAATGTGAGTATGTGTGCAATTTCTTCAGCATTTGTAGCATATACTATTATGTGTAAAATTAGTTTAAAGTTCATACATACATGCAAAAATACACACATACTTACATACATATTTGTGTATATATATATATATATATATACAATTATGTATAAAATTAGTTTAAAGTTCATACAAACATATATATATATAGTTGTTTCTACTATTGGCACAAGGCCAGCAATTATCCCAGTGAATTACTGGTACTTTATTTTATCGACCCCGTAAGGATAAAAGGCTAAGTTAACCGCGGTGGGATTTGAACTCAGAGTGTAAAGGGGCGTAACTCTATGCTAGAAGGCATGGCGTCCGACCCTCTACCGATACTGCCAATTCACCGCCCTTATATAATGAAGCATGTAAGCACTTATATGTTTAAGTTTATATGCATGGAGCAAGAATGTGGCAGTATATAAAACTGTCGCTGTCAGAACAATGTCCAGTTACTGATTGAAAGATCAGCAGTGCGTATTCCATCACCGACGTTGAACTGTGCCGATAGCTAAGAGATTTAACTCTACTTTGACCGATTCCATTTAACTATGAATAACTTTCAGGTATCAGCAGTGCTTACCAGTCTAAGTAGTAGCGCAGCACTGCATAATTGGCAACAATTTCCATAGATAGCAGGGCTAAATTTAAATGTCAATAGCTTTTCTTCCTATATTCAACACTCATGTGTTATAACTCACCTAAATGAATATAGCTATTTGTAATATTGTAATACCGGTATGGATCTAGTTAGCTACTTTATTGTTATTTTGTCTAAATTTCTTAAAGTTTATATTTCTTTTCTCAAATATTTGAAATATAGTCGTCGGAAATTCAATGTCTATAACAGTTAAACAAGTTGGATGGATAAGAATACTTATATCAAATTGAAACCTGCATCACGCTGATGCCATGTGAATGTTACCTAGCTTTATTCTGTCATCTTTTAACTAGAAATATAAACATCCGGTTGACTTAAGTAACGTTGGGAATATTTGAAATTTGAAATATAATATACTCATTCGAATGTAAATATCTAAAATAATAGTCAGTCACTATATCTAATAATCGGAAAAAATAAAGTAATGCGAGTTTCGATTTATCAGTCTATTTTTCCCTCTGCAGGTTGGGGGGGGGGGGCTTTCCACAGTGTTCTCGACTATTATTCATAGTGATTTACAGAAATAGACTATTTTTAAAATCTTTTACGAATGACTATATTTCAAATCTCAAAGTTTTACAATGTTTATTTTAAAGGACGTCCTGTGAATTAATTGGTGGACTGAAATAAATAATTTACAACGTTAATTGTTTCCAACTTTCTCTCCAGGCAAACAAACTAATGCTATTACACTATATATGCTATTACCTAAGTTTTAAATAATATTACACTAACATTTGTTGCATAGATTCTCCAAAAGCTCATTGATAATGTAAGGTCAACTAAACCTCATTGAGACTAGCATTTAATTTGCAGATAACGAATTAAAAAAAATAATTTAGAGACAACACCAGAAGCTTGTGGGTGGGGGACGACAAAGCCGATTAAATTATATTCATATATTAAGTGATATTATGTTTTATTGACCACGGAAGGATGAAAAGTAAATTTGATTTCAGTGGGATTAGAACTCAGAAACTGCAGGGACGGATGAAGTAGAGCAAGACAT
>OZ024743.1:9957090-9959590 GCA_964016885.1 Eledone cirrhosa
TCTATCAACAACAAGTTTCCTCCACCATCCAACACCATGTCTCCCCCCCCCCCCCACCGCTTCCCACCTCATCGTCCGCACCCCCCGCACCCCCCGCACCCCCACCATCTACTTCCTCCCCAAACTCCACAAACCCGACAACCCCGGCCGCCCCATCGTCTCTGCTTGCAACTGCCCAACCGAACTCATCTCCGCCTTTCTCGACCCCATCCTCGCCCCCCTTGTCACCACCCTGCCCTCCCACATCTCCGACACCAACCACGCCCTGCGCCTTTTCGACTCCTTCACTTACCCACCCGGCCCACAGCCCTTCCTCTTCACCCTAGACATCAAGTCCCTCTATACCGTCATCCCCCACGCCGACGGCCTACGCGCCCTCAAACACTACCTCGACCTTCGCCCCTCCCCCATTCCCTCCACCCCCACCTTCGCCTCGCCGAGCTGGTCCTCACCTCAATTGTTTCTCCTTCTCGGGTGAGTTTTACCAACAGGTCACGTGGGTAGCCATGGGTACAAGAATGGGCCCGAACTATGCCAACGTTTTTGTTGGCCATGTTGAGGCCCAAATCTTTGCCCAGTACACCGGCCCCACGCCCGAACTGTACGGTCGTTACATTGACGACTGTATCGGAGCCACGACCCTCACCCGAGAACAGCTCGACTCCTTTCTCTCCTTCTTCTGCTCCTTCCACCCCTCCTTCCACTTCACCACCTCTATCTCCACCACCCACGTCCACTTCTTAGACATCTCCGTCGCCTTCGACCCCTCCCACCACTCCCTCGTCACCTCCGCCTTCTTCAAACCCACCGACTTCCACTCTTACCTCGACTTCACCTCTTCCCACCCCACACACACTAAACACTCTATTCCCTACACCCAACTCCTCAGGATCCGCCGCCTCTGTAGCCGAGATGCTGACTTCGAGAACCAGGCCATTTCCATAGTCAGCCATTTCATCCGCAGAGGTTACCCCCCTCTCTCGTCCACACCGCTCTCACCCGCGCCCGTGCTGTCCACCGCTCCACCACCCTCACCCCACGCCACCTCACACCCACCCTCCGTCTCCCCTTCCCCATCGCCTACCCCCTCCACCTTACACCTCCACCGCACCATCCGCCGCCTCTTCCGACGCCTCTAGTCCGACCCCTCCACCTCCCACATCTTCCCAACACCACCACTCCCCTCCTTCAAAAGCGCACGCAATCTCCGCACCCTCCTCGTCCACAGCTCCCTACCCCCAACCCACGCTCTCCCCGCCCCCCGGTTCCTTTCCCTGTTCTAGGCCCCGCTGGAACACCTGTCCCCACATCACCAACACCACCACCTTCCAGGGTCCCAACGGCCACTCTCTCTCTGTCCGGCATGCCTTCCGCTGCACCACCTCCAACCTTGTCTACGGACGTCGCCTGGCGGACCGATTCACTGAGCACCTCCGGGATATTCGTCTCGGTGGTAGTTCCCCCATCGCCCGCCACTTTGGTGCCCCTGGACATTCCGCACGCCATCTCACAGTCTGTGGCCTACTCCAATGCCACGGAACACCCGCCAATCTCCTCAGAGTCGAACAATTAATCATCTTCATCTTACAGACCCACACTCCCCCCGGCCTGAACTCCCCACCCTTATTCCTTTAGCCTTCGACCGCCCCCCTACCCCCACACATATCCCCCACTAACACCACTAACACACCCCTCCTTTTCACCGCCCACCCCACAACTAACAATACTAACACCTCCACTCCACCCCTCATCCGACCACCCTTCCCCAACTAACATACTAACATCCCTCCCTTCTTCTCCTCCCGCCTCCTTATCACACGCACACACCCACCGGCACATATATACACGCGCTCACACTAAACACACACCCTACTACTACCACTAACTCTCACCCCACACCTCCATCCCACCACCCCGCAACTAACATCACTAACACCCCCTGACCCCAAGCACACGAACACACGCACCCACTTACACCACCCACCCCACACGCAACTAACATCACTAACACCCCCCAACCCCACGCACACGTACCAACTCACCCTCGTACACCACCAACTCTACACACCCTACCACCACTAACCCCCAATCACACCTGCATTCAACCCTTTCTCCACCTCCCGTATACTAACACCCACTAACACCCCCTTCATCAAACTACACACACACCAGCACACCACACTCCCTCCATCGACCCCCACACCCTTCTCTCCCCGCTCCACCCACACCCTTTCTCCAACCTCACTCAACCCACTAACACCTCTACTAATACACACACACACCCTCCTTCTCCAACTTTCACACCTACCCATCCTCGCCCCTTTACCATTCCACCCGACTGCTGCTATGCCCTCTGACCACCACCCAGCACAAACAGACACACAGCACTCCCACCGCCTTGACCACTTCCTGTTGCGCGCGCACCCCACATCTCTCCTCTTCCGACCGTCTCTTCATGGAATACTCGTATGTGGAGCTTGACCGTGGAATCTACTACCAT
>OZ024743.1:9964590-9969590 GCA_964016885.1 Eledone cirrhosa
TCTCATTTGCATATATGAAGCTGCATAAGCCTGAAATGCATAGACGAGAAATGTATATATTCTCGGCTGTCTTCTAGTCCAGCAGTCGCAAGCGGTGGGAGGGACCGTCCTGACGAAGGCCAGTTAAGCCTGAAATGCATAGACAGTTGTCTCCCTTGCTTCTGCTGGACATCACCAGAGGGCGTTAGCCCCTCGGTGTTTGCATAGCTACGGCTTCCTAAAACCGTATTTCCTTGGAGATATGAAATACTTATACATATTGTATAAAGCTATGCTTGAAGCGAAATCCTATTTCTTCTCTCACTCTCTCTCTCTCTCTCTCTCTCTCTCTCTATATATATATATATATATATATATATATATATGTGTGTGTGTGTGTGTGTATATATATTTATATGTATATATATATATACATATATATATATATATACACACATATATATATATATATATATGTGTGTCTGTGTGTGTGTGTGTGTGTGTGTGTGTGTATGGTAGCTTAGATGATATACATTTCTACTGATGAGGAGCTAATTTGGTCCATAAATTGATGAAAGCTGTTTTCAATGTTTTTAGTGTACAAGGAAATACGTATATTTAACATGTTTACATATCTAAATACAAGAAATGTTTACATTTGATGTATACATATATGCAATCATGGTTACCTGTATGCTGTATATAAAAAGAATTTCTCTCTAACCTGTGTGCTCGTTGGCGTTTGACGAAGTCAGTGTCCACGAATTAAATTTTGATTTCTTTAACGATGACACGATGCTACCTTTTATTATATACAAAAAGAATAATTACATTACTGCACCCAACAAAGAGATCCTAAAACCGTTGGAGGGCAATTTCATTTGAGTGTATGAGTAGAAACCTCTAGTCTAATGATCACTTCAGTTGGGGAACCGTTTTCGCGGCTATTTAAACTATTTCACTGTGAATATAAATGTCAACAAAGGTTAACATTAATAACGACCGGCTTCTGTTACATGTTCTTGTACCTCTTCTCACCATAATAATTTCTGTAAGACTGTTATTCAAGGACTGCACATAGCGTTTCATAATGCATTTACGATTATTCAAAAACTTTGTATCAATTCATGGCAATTCCGAAAGCGATCTTATCAGCTCTGCATCCTCAATAAATTCCTTTCATGCTATAAATACCATTTGTTGTCTAACATTTACTGACCATCTTTTGTAATTGGATGTTTTCATTGGTATCTGTCCGTTACACATAATCATATACATGTAGGTGATAAATACATGTAAGTTTACAACTAGAAATGAATAGACAACATGTAAATGTGCATGTAAATGTACAACATATTTACATGTTCAGTGAGCTGTCGAAAGATACCCGTTAATTTTTCCTGTCTATTTTTGTTTTTATTATCATGTCATATGACGGTGGATTGGTTCAAATCCCAGCGAGGTTAACTTTGCTTTTCATTCTTACGGAGTCGCTAAAATAAAACATTAGTAATGCATTGGGATAATTGCTGGCCTTGTGTCAAAAGTAGAAACAATTATCGTGTCATATACATCACACCAACAGAGCAGGCTCCAATCTGCTACACAAACTAGCATTACAAGTCAAGCACTACTGTAATACGTGCAATTCAGCAAAGTGGCTGACAGAGTACCGTGACATTTATCTGTTTGTGTTATGTAACTGTGTGTAATTTTTGCTGAAACTGTATTCATATATATTCACGCCAACATGCACCTGTTTTGATAAACTGTTGTCACTTGCTTGACTCGTACTTCCTATATTTCTCTTTTGTTTCTTCTCTTTCTCTCTCTCTCTCTCTCTCTCTATATATATATATATATATATATATATATATATATATATATATATATATATATAAAGAATGAATAATAACAGGTAGACATCATAAAAAGGTAATTTATTCCGAGTGCTTACAAATGTTTCAACAGTAGTTATACAGCCTAATCATGCTATGTGCAAATTGATAATTATTTGATTGCAGAAACTCAATTTTCAAATGCTGCGACTACCATTTCCTCAGAGCAGAATGGTTAAAATGTATATATATATATATATATATATATATATATAACGAAGGAAATGTGGTAAGGAACCAGGTGGACCATAACGCACCAAAGTACTCAATACTTAGGGTAGTAGAGTGGGTAATAGGAACGAGTGGGACCCCGACGGCTGAGCTCAAGCCGTTTCGACGGTTAATTCTGGACTAAAAAAATTTTTTAGTCCAGAATTACCCGTCGAAACGGCTTGAGCTCAGCCGTCGGGGTCCCACTCGTTCCTATATATATATATATGGAAAGTTATATATATATATATATATATATATATATATAACTTTCTCTCCCTCCCTCTCTCATTCTCTCTTTCTGTATCCATTTCCCCCTTCTCTCATATATTAATACTTATACTAATACTTCCTGCCTATAATTCGCTCTGTTATCGTGTCTCATACATCAGACAAACAGATCGAGCTACGATCTGGCATTACAATTTCAGAGCCACATTAATGCGGGGAATTGCGCATGGGAGAGATAATTCAATAAGGCATGTAGCAAAGTGTGAAAATATATCCAACACAACACGAGCACAAATTAAAATGAAACATTGAAAAGCCACACAGAGTGAAACTGGTTAGTGGAAAACCTATTGGATAATTATTAGTAATTTTTAAAATACTATATTTTAAACAAAAACTATAATCTATTTTGTATGAAATACTTTCTATTAGTATATATATAAAAATATATATATAGTTTGCATATATATAAAAATAGCAAGTATATTTTGGAACCATTATTCTTATTCACTCTTTCTGTCTTCTCTCTTTCACCCTCTGTCCCTCTCCCTCCGCTCTCTCTCTTTTTGTATATATATGTATATATATATATATATATATATATATATATATATATATATATATATATATATATATATATATATATATATATATATGTATATGTAGATATTTGGAACAGCTTTTGAACAAAAAGATTCTGCCTAAATTTTGTGTTTGTTTGCACTGAGAATAATGTAGTATACGGATTCATTCAATAGTACTTAAGAAAGCTTCGTGTCTGTTTCTCTGTACCTATTTTCCATATATAAATGTGTGAGGTTTGTCGCTGCACCTAGGTAGCAGTTGTGTTTGTGGCTTACATATTGAGTTACGAACCCAGGTTTATAATTTCCAAACGTTATCTAAGTTATTCTGGTTTGACCTCATCTTCGTAAAATTGTTGCGCCTAGCCTTCGGTCGAACAATATTATTTGCTGCATATCAGAAATTCAGATTTTGATATCTGTGGATGCGTGAAAGCGTTTTGTTGTCAAAGCTAGCATAAGACTGTATTTCTGTGCTGTACTTTTCTGTTTCAATTTGCGTGTCATATAATATTAAACATGTTGCGTCTGTTGAAGATAATATCCATCACTGTCGGGCGTTAAAGCGAATAGTTCGTTCAGAAGAAAACGATTTAGACAATTGTTGACAGTCTCCAGTGATTATTCGTTCAAGTTAATTTCAATGTGTCATGCTTTTCAACGTGAGAAAATTGACATATTGACAGTCACCTATATCTTCTTGACTTATATATGATTTTTAAGCAATAACATTTCCTTCTTCTAATCAACAATTAATGTTTAATTGTCCAGAACAACTTTTTACAGTATCCCTGCTGTGCTAATGCTACCTAATTTACTTTCTGAGTAAGTTATACAGATGATTTTCTCAAACTTCAAATTGAAAATTATTGACTATTTCTCTTCCTCTTTCTTTCAGTCTTTCTAACTTCCTATTTTCGTTCTTCCTTCTTTCCTTTCCATCACTTTTTTCTTTCCTATCCATTCTTTCTTTGTTTTTATAGTAATTTTGTTTCCTCATATTCATGTACATATTGCACATAAACACTTCTATTTTAACTATGGTATGTATATTTACATGGTAGATTGACTAATTCGAAATTAATATAGTAAAGGAATCATGAAGTGTGGCCTTTAGCTCCCTAGGCAAGTACACCACAACCGAAATATTCAAACTCACTAAAAATGGCAGGCTATGCAATCTCTGATGATCTTTTCAATTGAATATACTTTTCGAATATTGCCAAAAGTGTATCCCAAAGAATGGTCTAGTTCTTCAAAGTTAGAGCACATTTTATTTCGGAAGAGCCCATTACCATGACTCTAGGACATGTTCAAATTATGTATAGGAGACGGAGAAGGTGGTTTTAAATCATAATCATCCTCGCAACACCATCCGAAATAAGGTTGATTGGTGAAGACGTACTTACATACGGTAGCCAATCTAAGAGTTAGTGCCACTTTCTCACTACTAATACTACCACCACCACCACCACCACACCTACTACTACTAATACTACCACCACCACACCTACTACTACTACTGTGCTGCTGCTGCTGCTACTACTACTACTACTACTACTACTACTACTAGTACTAATGCTGCTGTTACTACTACTACTACTACTACTACTACCTAGAGACACATACATATATACATACATACCTAGAGACACATACATATATACATACCTAGAGACACATACATATATACATACCTAGAGACACATACATATATACATACATACCTAGAGACATACATATATATATACATACCTAGAGACACATACATATATACATACATACCTAGATACATATATATAGATATATATACATGGTGGCTGCCAACTCGTTTTCGAGTACTGCCACTACTTTATATCCATGTAGGAGAACCCCTACCGATGGGCTGAACGAGTGTGACTCTCTAGTCCAGCCAGCGACTTGAAAACTCTGGTACAAACACTACACTTGTGACAATTATTGACACATAGTGCTGGGCCCATGATATCATGTGACGACAAGTGCAGAGAGATCTCCAGATATAAAGCAATGCCTGTGCCGTGAAGCTTGTATAGTGAGCAAAGGCACTGCACAAAGCCAGTCCCACTCTCTTAACCAA
>OZ024743.1:9979590-10027090 GCA_964016885.1 Eledone cirrhosa
CCCTAGCAATTTAACAGGTCCGTCCGTCCAGCGTCCGACGACGCTGTTGGACGGCATGGACCTGCCTCTTCAGGTGCCGAGATGCAGGCCCACTGACTTTTCCTGGTTGATCATTGCTCCTGTCACCGCTTCGTATTCTCTTAGTGTAGTGCCGATCGCCTCGATGTGTTTGGCGCTCGACACCACTACGGTGACATCGTCCGCATGTGCTGACACTGATCTTCCGCATCCTAGTTCGCGTGGGACTCCCCTGAACGTCTCCAGTTTGTGCAGTAATGGCTCGAGAGTCAATACGTACAAGAGGGACGAGAGGGGACATCCTTGGCAGACCGAGCGCATGATGTTAAACGGTTCCGACAGGTGACCGTTCACTCTCACCACAGAGCAGATGTCGCTGTGCATGGCAGCGATCCAGCCTCTGAAGACGGGCCCAAAGCCAGCCGCCCTCAGAACTGCCGCTAGGTAACGATGGTCGACCCTATCGAAAGCTTTCAACTGATCTAAATTGATCAAGGACCCACCCGTGCCAGGTTCCTTAGCTACCCTCTCTATGATGTATCGCATGCGGTGGAGGTTGTCGTGGATGGATCTGTCGGGAATGGCGCATGTCTGCGCCTCTCCCACCAGACCACCAACGACAAGCACCAACCTCTTTGCTAGCACATTGGCCAAAATCTTGAACTCTGTGTTTAGCAGAGTTATGGGCCAGAAATTATCTATGTTATCCCCCTTGTACGGATCCTTTCTCAGCAGTGCCACCACTCCTCGGCTCACAGAACTGGGAATTCTCCCGTTCTGTTGCCAGTTGCAGTAGACCTCCGCCAAGAGGCCTCCGAACAAGTCTGGCATCTGTACGTAAAGTTCATATGGCAGACCATCCAAACCAGGCGATTTACCCCTTGTGCAGCCAGTCATTGCCTCCCTTACTTCAGCGGCTGTTATCGGCTTTTCGCAACACTTCGCCTCAGTGGCCGAGAGCCGCGGCAGTCCGTCGAGGTAGACACTAAAGTCCATCCCTCTACCCGGCCCACCGCTGCCCCCGAACAGCTGAGCGAAGTGTCGCTGAAAAGCTTCACACATTTGCCCGGGATCGAGTAGCATGCGCCCGTCGTGGTCCACCAAAGACCGGATCGTGGCTTTGTTGCCACGACGCGCCTCCGCCACTCGGGCCCATTGAATGGCTTTCGTCCCCTCGTGTCTGAGAGCACGCACCCTTGCTCTGACAACGCAGCCTTCGTGCTTTGCATTGAAGAATTGGTCAAGGGCCAATTTCGCCGCAAGCACGTCGGTCGCAATGCCTTTGCTAAGCGCCTCGTCTAATTTTCTAACTAGTTCTCCCTCTGCTCTATTTTTCTCTATTGCTAAAGCCTTACTAAACCTAATCGATTCTATTCTAATCGCTCTTTTCAGAGCAAACCACCACTTGTTGTTGTCGATGGCCCCCGTCAACGCCCGCTTAACTAGTTCGCTAATCCGGTCTCTGTAGGCCTTGCGCGCTGGTAAGGACGCGTTTAGCTTCCAGTAGCCGGGTCCTCGTCTATGAAGCCTATCTAAGTCAAGCACACAGATCACGAATTTGTGGTCCGTGTAGCTGACTATCTTGAATTGTGGACAGCCTATGCTAGACCTATCTATTTCCCTACAAAATACTCTATCTAGATATGATCTGGATGACCCTATGCGGTTTGTCCAAGTCCACATTGGCACATTCGGGAAATCCAATCGGTACCTGTCAGACAGTTCAAAACGCCTGAGCAGGTTGGTGAGGCTCTTGCACCCTCCACCCCTATCCGCTAATCCCACACAGTCCCAGCGTACATCTAAGATCCCGTTCCAGTCGCCCACTAACACTAAAGAGCGGGACGTTCCAAGAAAGGTCTCCAGACGCCGGAAGAAATCAGGCCGCCCTGCTCCTGTCGGGGCATAGACGGCCACTAGCCTGAAAGCTTGCCCGTCTCCGCTGGTCACGTCCAGCACCACCAGCTTACCCTCTGGGTCCAGGAAGATGGCCCGTATGGCGAGATCCAAACCTCTCCGAAAAAGCACAGCAACTCCTCCACCCGATCCAGGACGGCTGGGAGATGCGTACACATCGTAGCCGCCGAAGATCGGTGCGAAGGCCCGTGCTTCGGAGATTCTGGTCTCGCTGATGGCCACTACATCTATGTTTAGTGACCTGAGGTCGTTGAGCAGGTGACCCTGCTTCCATGACGACCCCAAGCCACGCGCATTTATGCTGCCTATTCTGAGTGAGGTCATGTTTAAAATAGAGTGGAAAAGATGGGAAAGACCACTTACCGTACTTTTGGTAGAGGAGGGATGGTTTTTACATCCCTTTTCACTTGATCGTCTGGTGAAGGGACCGTTGAATCGTCCCTTCGGCTGGTTGTCGGCTCTTCTAAGAGAATGTCTGAATATACTCTTCGATTGATGGTTCCTCCTAGGTCCCTGAAATCACCAACTGCGTTGGGGAATTTCGTTTTAATGTTTGTGTATTGTTTCTGTGCTATTTTTAGCAGTCTTATGTTAGTTGGCGTTTTGATTGGTGCTGGTATTATGTAGTCCTGTTGTGAAATTTCTGTGTGTTCAATTATGTAAGTCATTAGTTTATTGTTGTGTGTATTTATTGCCGTGCATTTGTTTTTCTGGGGGTGGGGTGTGGTTCTTATATTTTCTTGTCGTTGTTGCTGGGTGTGTGTGTTTTGTTGTTGTGTTTGCGATGTTGGTGCTTGTGGTGGTGGTGTTGAAGGTGTTGTTGGCGGTGGGGTTGTCGCCGGTGGTGATGGTGGTGCTAGTGTGGGTGGTGATGGTGTTGGTGGTGTTGCTGCTGTGGGTCTCTTTGCAGTAGACTTTACCCTTTTCTCATTTCTTTCCTCCCTTTTCAAAGGCGACGATGCGCTGCTTCTGCGTTTGTGCCTTCTTACGACCTTTTGCCATCCCTCTCCCACCTCACACTCCATGTCTGATTCTGTGAGGTCGGGGAGGGGTACCAGCTCCACTCTTTCACTTGTTGTTGTTGGTGATGTTTGCACTGGAGTCTCTGTTGCAGCTGCATTTGGTATTGCTGTTGTTGTTGTTAATATTTCCACTGCTGCTGCTGTTTTTGATTTCCGTGGAGTGGGTATGGGTGCCACGGACCTATCGTTCCTGGTTGCCGCTTGTCCTGTTGCTGGTAGCCGTGGAGCCGGATTCGGAAGGAGGGGGGTTTTCTCCTTTCTCAGGGTCTTCTCGTTGCAGAAGGCCCTGAGGTGAGTCTTCGATCCACAGCGAAAGCATTTCGGGCGTTTGCCTTCAACACTTATGGGCAGTTGAGTGCCGTTATCGAAGTCTATCACATCCGGGATAGCTTCGATGCACTCCTTGTTGGTTTGGATTAGCATCTCAATGGAGGTGCCGACCCAATCTTCTCTTACTTTTTTCTGTACTTGCAGTACAGTTGTTTTGTCCTCGATTCCGACGAGGACAGACGCGGCCAGCCAAGAAGGGGCCATTCCGGGGGGGACGTGGGTCAGTTTGACCCTCACAATTTTTTGCCCGCAGTAGGAGGGCACCAACACTATTTCCTCGCTCCTTAGGGTCACTACTGATTGGGCCTTTGCCTCCTGGGGTGTGGCAAAAAGTACGTCTACGGTGGCATATTTTTTGCCTCGGGTGATGTGCGTTTTCCGCTGCCACACAGACCCCAAGGCTTTTTGTATCTGAGCCTCTGTGGCTCTTTCCACCCTACGGGATTTTGTACTTACTGTACGGTACGTGACCGTACAGTGCTGTTGGGTTTCGAAAAATGTTTGCGCTGCCTTGCAGATTGCTCGGTGTCCATTCTTTGTCACCATCTTCTTCGCTTCCTCTAATTCCTCATTTGTTATGAGGATTGTTTCCAAGTTTTTCGCAATGCCTGCAAATGAGATTGGTTTTTCTTTGCTGCTATTGTTGTTGTTGTCGTCAGAGCTGCTGGTACTTTTGTTGTTGCTGCAGGTACTACGACTACTGCCTCCGCCGCTGTTGCTGTGGTTGTTGTTGGTGTTGCTGCTGCTAATGCTGTTGTTGTTTATGCTGCTGGTGATGCTGTTGCGGCCGCTACTGTTGTTTTCATTGTCACTGTTGCTGTTGTTATTACGGCTGCTACTGCTATTATTCCTGACGTCAGACGAATGAACTGGGTTTTCGTATTTCCCGCACACCTGTTTCGTCGCTGTCGTCGTCGTCGTGGAGAAACCTTGCACGCTTTGCACGAGACTTTTCTTTTCTTTCGTCACTTGCGAAAGAGAAGGGAGGGAGAGAGACAATCTTCTCTCTGCTGTAGTGATGATTGAGGAAGAAGAAGACGGAATGAGTGGGAGTGACGTATGAAATTTCTTTTTCGTAGCCATGTTGTTTTTTGTTTAAAATGAATATTGGGTACAAAACCCCAATTACTGGTTATTTAACCCCGAAGGGCCAAATAACGGACAGAAAGACCCCTCTCACGAGGAGGAGGGTGTCTTTATCAACAATTTGGTTCAAGTTTTGAACAATTTACAATTGTTTTAACGGTTAAAAATTACTATACCTTACAGAGCCGAGCCTCCGTCAACCATGGCATTCAATAATAATAATAATAATAATAACAACAATAATAATATACATATGCATATATATATACATACACACGCACACACATAAGCATATCTACACACACACACACGATAGCAACTAACAGCGCTGCGATCGAATGTGGCTTTTTAGCCCAGCCAATGATCTAAAATGTCTTGCACAGAGTCGGCAACCAAAACATTTACTGGGAATAGTCGGCTGTGGTTGGAGTTCGTGTACTTTTGCATGTCGCTTGAGCCCTCCTGCTGATTTACATTCTCTACCACATGTTTGGCAAGTATGATGAGTAGCATCTCCAACAGCAGCCTGGTAGTCAACCACTGGTCTTACTTTATGACTGCGAAGATGACTTTCGAGTCCAGCTTTGCTTAGGCAGAGTCTCGCACATACGCTGCATGTCAGCACCATAGGAGGACCCTCGCCGTCTGGAAGTGCAACAGCAATGCCCTTCCTCACATCCCGCTTTACTTTCTCGTATGCGATTCGAGATGCCTCAAAGGCAACTTTTCCCTCATATACAGTCTTTCTCCATTTATTACGATCAGCAGCAACATTCTCCCATGTATCAGCAGAGATGTTAGCGTCTTTCAGAGAGGCTTTCAAGGAATCCTTATACCTCTTTTTTGGTTTATGTGGCGGTCGTTTTCCTTTAACCAACTCTCCATAAAAGAGTTGTTTTGGTATTCTAGAATCCTTCATCCTGGCAAGGTGACCACTCCAACGGAGTCGTTGCTTAAGCACAAGAGCTTCTATACTGTCACACATAGAGCTTTCCAAAATCTCGACATCACAGATGTGGTCCCTCCAGTGAACGCCATGGATCCGTCTGAGACACATCTGATGGAAACGCTCCAATTGCTTAAGGTGGTGTCGATATGTGACCCAGGTCTCGCAGGCATAAAGAAGACAAGAGAGCACACATGCCCTGTACACCTTTACCTTTGTCCTCCTGCATATGTCTCGCCGACCCCAGAGTCGCCTTTCTAGCTTTCCGAAAGCATCACTTGCTTTCCTAATCCTAAGTGAGATTTCACTGTCAAGGTTGCTGTATCGATTGACAGTGCTTCCCAGGTAGACAAACTGATCAACCACTCCAAGTCGTTTGCCATACACATAGATGTTTGGTTCAGTGTACTGCTTACCAGGGGCAGGTTGGTACATGACTACGGTTTTCTTGAGACTGACAGTCAGACCTAGGGCAGTGCAAGCGTCAGAAAATGCATTCAAAATGTGCTGCATACCACTCTCTGTGTGCGCTACAAGATCGCAATCATCTGCATACAAGAGGTCTCTTATGATTGATGTAAATGGCATACATACATACCTAGATACATACATT
This sequence comes from Eledone cirrhosa, assembly GCA_964016885.1. Taxonomy (NCBI): domain Eukaryota; kingdom Metazoa; phylum Mollusca; class Cephalopoda; order Octopoda; family Eledonidae; genus Eledone; species Eledone cirrhosa. The sequence goes on from OZ024743.1 coordinate 9,985,523, forward strand.
CATAAAATGGCGACCGTTGTGGTCAGTGTCCGATAATCGGACGTGTGTAATTACGGCTTACATGAAGGCAACATACCATATATTGGAAAAAGTTGAGCTACATTACGCGGTAAGATTACATACAATAATTCTACATAAATGTTTGAACTGTAAGTGTGTTGTAAAACACCTATTTATATGAACGATACATACACTTATGATATATGAACGATACATACACTTTAACATATAAATGCAACGTTGTTATATTACATTTATAAAGAAATATTGCATTTATATAAAACACAGTTGTAGAATTAAAAACTAACTGAAAAGAAATATTACTCAAGCTGTGAATAACTTTAAATTTGATTCTGACAGAACTTTGTCGTAACTTTTAAAGATCATCGACTATTTTAAAAAATAAATACGAAATATTAGTGAATAGACGAACTCATCATGGCAAAAAGTACAAGTCTCCTTCGACCAAATCGCAATTACAACCGTTGTACACAGTGGACCTACGAGCTTAACAAAGTATTATATGAAGCATACAAACAATCTGAACCCCAAAAGTTCGGTTTTATGCAAAGGCTAAAAACTTTATGGAACTCCAAACACCCAGAATTAGACTTTTCTCCAAAGCATTTAAATGAACAGGCAAAACGTATCATTAGATGTAAATTGATACATCTAACGGAATCGAGTGATACTACAAATACAGCCCTTGTAGACAACCACCCCACCTCCACTGACAGACAAAGAGAATGTCCAGCTAAATCTAACAGTGAACAGCTCACCAACAATTTTGCTGAAATTCATCCCACTTCCACTGAAGAACAGCGAGAAAGGTCAGCTGACTCTAGTAGTAATTGTCACCACATCAACAACGAGGCTGAAATTCATGACTCTACTGAACAAACAGAGCACCAAAAACTTGTGGGCTCCCTACAAGTGATATGGAATGATATGTTTCAAGAGATACACAGCCTTAATGTGAGTGACAGACCATACAACACTAGAGTCAGTAAAGAACCCACTAAATTGGAATTGGAAGCGGTGAACGAAATAGCTGGCAATTATCTGAAGGCTATACGATCTAAAGGTGTAGAAACGACATTTGAAACGCTTAATGTTTTGTTATATGTTTCAGCTGTCACATTGCTAGCATATAACACACATCTAAAACCACGCAATCAAGATACAAACAGAAAGCCTGAACCAGCGTGGATGCGAAATTTAAAAACCAAAATTTTGTCCCTGAGACGAAGTATCTCACACATCGCAGTCGTTATGAAATGCAACATAGAGAGCAACTTCACACAACACCAGGAAGACCTAAAGAAAAAGTTAGAGAGAAGATTTGGAGATACAAAATTTAAAACTTTGAACTCCAAATTACACCAGTTGAAACAACAACTCACAGCTACAACAGAAAGACTAAAATATAAGTCAACAGCCCATAAACGACAAGTGCTAAATAGATTGTTTGCCAGAGATCCTAAATCAGTTTATCGCAGCTTCGGTGGCAAAAGCTCAATCTCTGTAAATGACACCCCTTCAAAAGAACAGGTTGAGAGCTACTGGAGATCTGTATGGGAAACGGATGACGGATTCAACAGACAAGCTAATTGGCTAAAAGAACTGGAACAGGACTACTGCCAACATGTCCAGACAAAACAATATGACATAGATGGGTCAATACTGGAAACAGCTCTACAGAAAATGTCGAATAGGAAATCACCAGGCCCAGACCTCATTACAGGATACTGGTTGAAGAATTTCACTTTCTATCGGCAAGATCTCATACGGCTGTTTACAGAAACCATTAAGGGCACACAAGAACTGCCCAGATGGTTATCAACTGCCTCTACTCTCCTCATTCCCAAAAATAGCCAAACCACCCTTGCTAAAAATTACCGCCCAATTGCCTGCCAAAACATCATGTATAAATTATATACTGGGTGCCTTAACCTGTTCTTACAGGATCACTGTGCTACCAACAACATCATAACACCTGAGCAAGCTGGTGGAAAGAGGGAGGTGTGGGGTTGCATAGATCACCTACTAACTAACAAAATGATTCAGGAAAAAACAACAAAGAATCGCAGAAACATGACTGTCGTGTGGCTGGACTATCAAAAAGCATTTGATAGTGTACCTCATGGGTGGATTGTTAAGGCTTTACAGTTAGCTAAAGTCCCACAACCATTGGTAGCTGCTGTTGAACGCCTGACCAAGAACTGGTACACCAGTTTGATCCTTAGAGGTGAGAGGGAGCAGGTTAGGACTGATAAGATACATTACCAGAAGGGCATCTTTCAGGGTGATAGCTTGTCGGTGCTACTCTTCGTTCTCTCACTGAATCCACTATCTTACTTACTCAGGAAACAAGGTCGACAAAGAAGTGGGACCAGAAGTATCTCCCATCTTTTCTTTGTTGATGACCTGAAGTTGTATGGGCCAAATATCAATGACATCAAGAAACAATTGGACCTCATTACACAATTTTCAACCGACATCAAAATGAAATTTGGTGAGTCCAAGTGTGCATATTTGGCAGTAAAACGTGGAAGAGCTGTGCCCTCCTCTAGAAATCTAGAGATGAACGGCCTGACAATACAACCTCTGCAGTCAGGTGACAACTACAGATATCTTGGACAGGATGAGAATGTCAGATATGATGGACCCATAAATAAGGAAAAAACCAGAACTGAATACCTCAGAAGAGTAAAGAAAATATGGTCATCAGAACTGTCAGCATACAACAAATACATTGCCCACAATACTTATGCTGTGCCAATTCTAACGCCAACATTTGGCCTACTGAACTGGTCATTGCAAGAACTAAGTGAGATGGATGTTAGAACTCGAAAACTTCTCAGTGTTACTGGGAACTTTAACATCAATGGTGATGTGGATAGGCTATACTTCTCACGCAAGGAAGGTGGCCGGGGTCTAAAATCAATATTAACAACATATGAGACCCGGATAGTGACACTGAAGCAACACCTTCAACAGAGGAAAAAGGTTGGCAACCATCTTGCCCAGGTTTATGACCATGAAAAAAGAAATATCATTAGAATAGCGACTGATCTGGAGGAGAGATATGGAATAAAGCCCGATATAAATCTCTCACCCAGAGAAATCGGAAGATCCTATTCAATGTTCAAACAAGAAAAAAAAATTGACCAATTTACAGAAAAAGTTGTGCATGGATACTTGAGGCGTAAAACACAGACCATAGAGGGGATAAACCACTCAAAAAGCCTGGCATGGAGTTCCGACAAGTTTATGACATCACACCTTGAGGGATATCTCTATGCAATACAGGAACAAGAACTCCCTACCAAATATCTGCTGCACAAAAGAGGAGGGCCAGCAGCTGACAATAAATGTAGGCTATGTAAAACAAAGATCGAGGATGTAAGCCACATTGTTGCCAGCTGCGAAAGAATGTCATCTCGCTACTACCTCCCCATGAGACACGATGGGATAGCTAGAACCATCTGGAACGCACTTCGGAAAACAAAATTAACAACAAACGAGGAAGAATATATTGAGACAGATGGCACTAAGGAATACTGGTGGAACCTGAAAATAAAAACTGCCACCAGATTAAAGCACAACCGGCCTGATATTGTAGTTTGGGACCACACATTGAAAACGTGTTCTGTTGTGGAGATCAGCTGCCCACTTGATGTAAACGTTGTCAGAAAAATACAGGAGAAGGAGGACATCTACGGACCATTGATGAGGAGTTTACAAATCCAGTATCCAAGATACACCTTTAGCTTCATACCCATCATTATTGGTGCTACGGGTTATATACCAACCCGCTTGGACCAAAGTATGACTGAACTTGGATTTGCGGACAAAAAGCGCAGCTCCCTAATTCATAGTCTACAAATGGCTGCGATAGCTGGCACCTTCAAAATTTGCAAAACATTCTTGCGATTCAAGGGATGACAATTTCTTTTCTTTTACAACCTTGCCACCAGGAAGGTGGCCGGTCAAGAAAATATACTCAAAATTAAGAGAAAGAGAAAACATACATACATACATACATACATACATACATACATACATGGTGGCTGCCAACTCGTTTTCGAGTACGGCCACTACTTTATATCCATGTAGGAGAACCCCTACCGAAGCGCTGAACAAGTGTTACTTTTTAGTCCAGCCAGCGACTTGAAAACTCTGGTACAAACACTACACTTGTGACAATTATTGACACATAGTACTAGGCCCATGGTACCATGTGACGACAAGTGCAGAGAGATCTCCAGATATAAAGCAATGCCTGTGCCGTGAAGCTTTTATAGTGAGCAAAGGCACTGCACAAAGCCAGTCCCACTCTCTTAACCAAGATGATATTTACCAAAAAGAAGAACAAGTCAACATCATTGGATACCATCAGGGTTGCAGGTGTTATATCAGAGTTTTCCTTCTCCTAGAATTCTGCCTTGACAAAGGCTAAGGGTCATCTCTCCCGGTGATTTTGGATGGCTATTAACTCTTAAGAGCTCCTTTGCCCTTTGACAGGTTTTGTTTTTAGTCCTGCAGGATGTCCAAAGTCACCCTCCCTACATACATACATACATACATACATACATACATACATACATACATACAGATAGACATACATTCTCGCGTACCACTATATGGGTAATGTACACACATACACACACACGCATACACACACACATACTTAAGCAAACATACACATACAAACACACACAAACTTACCCCCCCCCCCCCCCAGTATGCGTGTGTGTGTATGTGTGTAATTTATCCTTATAGTGGTACGCGAGAATGTATGTCTATCTATCTGGATGTATGTATGTATGTATGTATCTAGGTATGTATATATATATGTATGTATGTATCTACGTGTGTATGTATAATATGTATGTTTGTATCTATATAAGTACTATGTATTATGTATTATGTATGTATATATTATGTATATAGGTATGTATATATATATATATATGTATGTATATTTATGTATATAAGTATGTATATAAGTATATAAGTATGTATATAAGTATGTATATATGTATGTATGTTTGTATGTATATAAGTATGTATGTACGTAGGTATGTAGGTATGTAGGTATGTATGTTTGTATGTATATAAGTATGTATGTATGTAGGTATGTAGGTATGTAGGTATGTAGGTATGTAGGTATGTATGTTGGTGGGTAGGAAGGTATTTGTAAAATGAGTGGAATCAGCGAAGAAATCTAACATTTTTCACACATGTAAGATCTAAGTCGTACGCTATCTGATTGGATTCTCCATTTAGTAGGCTACTTATAAGACCTATACACATAGTGCTGCTTCATTTGGACATGATATAAGAGGAAAATGGTTAACGGAATGATCTATTAGAGACACAAATGCTCTATTGATTACTCAGTAAGGATTGTTGTATATTTATTAGCTTTCATATAAATATGTAGAAGAGATGTCGAGATATAAACGAGATGACTTGATAAGATGATAGTTACTTTATTATTTCGAAGGAAACTTCTATACCATCTCAGTTTCTGTTCGCATTGCTGATTTGGTGTACTTTTCAGGAATATCATTATATACACATACATATTCACACATACACACGTTCTCACACATTCACAAAAACGAAAACATGCGTATAAAAAAGAAACTTATAAATATATATAAGGCTGTGTGTGTGCATGTGTTTGTTTCTCGCTTTCTTTCTCTCCCTCCCTCTCTCTCTCTATCTCTCTCTCTCTCTATATATATATATATATATATATATATATATATATATATATATATATATATATATATATATGATATATATATATATATATATATATATATATATATATATATATCATACTTATATATATATCATACTTATATATATATATATATATATCATACTTTTTCATATATATATATATATATATATATATATATATGAAAAATTATGACCCCGACGGCAGAGCTCAAGCCAGTTCGACGGCTATTTCTGGACTGAAATAGCCGTCGAAACGGCTTGAGCTCTGCCGTCGGGGTCATACTTTTTTCCTATTACCCACTCTACTACCCTAAGTATTGAGTACTCTGGTGCGTTATGGTCCATATGGTTCCTTACCACAATTCCTTCGTTATATATATATATATATTCGTTTTAACATATTGTTTAGCTCTAGTTTTCTTAACTATTAAGCGCTTACCAGCATTTCTACGATTTTGCGTTTCGTTTCGCTTATTCTACCAGCCCAAATACGATTCTCGCTGAATTATATATGAAATTCACCCAGCTTATGCTGACCGGATAACCATGTTGCTTGTTTTTTTTCCTATCTTCGGTTTGCTTTAACCTTCTATGTTGTTTACTTGTCTCACTCGCTTTACGCGACTCACTTGTCCCAATATTTTTTTAGTTATTGCTCGCACCAACCTGAGGTATATGATTTTTAATGCGATGAAATACCAATGATGGTTGGCAAATCACTGACGAGGGACTAATTTTATAATATGTAACCCATGTGCAACCACGCAGTATTCCTCTTCGCATGTTTTTTATACTATTTACCTCGGCTGCGTTTGTCTGTTTCTCTCTTTCTCTCTCACTGCTCCCCCGTTCTCGCTGTTTCTCTCACCTTCTTTCGCCCCCTCTGTCAGTTACACTTTCTCTCGACTGACCTCTTCCTCGCACTTCCACACACTCACTCTCTGTTTCTCCCCTTCTCACTTCCTCTCGTTTCGTTGGTAGTGGGGTTCTTTCTTTCTTTCTCACATCTCACTCACGTCGGACGATCTGTATTCTGAACGCTTATGAAATTCACCCAGCTTATGCTGACTTATAACCATGTTGCTTGTTTTTTTTTCCTATCTTCGGTTTGTTTTATCCTTCTATGTTGTTTACTTGCCTCACTCGTTTTACGCGACTCACTTGTCCCAATAGCTTTTTTTGGTTATTGCTTGCACCAACCTGGGGTATATTATTTTTAATGCGATGAAATACCAATGATGGTTGGCAAAGCACTGACGAGGGACTAATTTTATAATATGTAACCCATGTGCAACCACGCAGTATTCCTCTTCTCATGTTTTTTATACTATTATATATATATATATATATATATATATATATATATATATATATATGTGTGTGTGTGTGTGTGTGTGTGTGTGTGTGTGTGTGTGTGTGTGTGTGTGTGTGTGTGTGTGAGAAAAACCACAGACCCTCTATCTCAACTCACCTTTTGAAAAGCAGAAGAACTGCGAAACCGGTAAAGGAACCAAATAAATATATATATATTTTTTTTAAATAAGACTCCAGTTGCATTTTCGATTTCATCTCTTTTCTTTATACTTTCACTCGTGTAGGACACCTCGGTTATTTTTCATTTTGTAAAAAGAAACTCACTTTCTAATATATATATATATATATATATATATATATATATATATGTGTGTGTGTGTGTGTGTGTGTATATATATATACACACGCATATATATATATATATATACACGCATGTATATATATATACACTATATACACACGCATATATATATATATATATATATATATATATATATATATATATATATATATATATATATATATATATATATATATATATATACAATATATTTAGAAACACACAGATACATGCGGACACACTCATATACATGAATGCATCCACACCCAACCGTGAGTTAATGGTGCCAACCTTACCGATGTTGCTCAATGAATGACTGGGACAGACCAATCCGGTTGAATTAGACTGAACCAGTATCAGAGTTAAAAATACATTATGAAGAGAGAAGAAACATTTAGATATAATTAGTAATAAAATGTATCATACCTAAACTGCTCCTAGATTCCTCGACTACGTAGTTTCGTGGCATAAACAAAAACAATACATCATAAAGATATAGAGTCCTTGCGAGGTCTGCCGACTTATCAAGAGGATACCTCATTTTACTAGCTTCAAGAACGCGTCTACACGACGTGAGAAAGAATCCCAAAAGGCGGAGGGGGAGATAGTCACGCGATATAACGGTCGTTTCACGCTCTTGAGAGTGGGGTGGTGGTGGGGAGGGAACGACGTTTCTTCAGGTGAAAAGTGTGTGAAAAGTGTGTGGGAAGAGAGGTCAAAGGGTGTGTAGGGGAGTGGTGGAGAGACATATAGCAAAAAGGGGGTGAGAGGAAACGGTGCAAATGAAATTAAAAATAAAGGCATGATCAAAATAAAATTAAAATGGGGTAAAACAGGTGGTGGAAGGTTGTGGGGCGTGTAGGGGTGGTGGCGGGTGGAGTGGGGAGAGGGAGACGGCGTGTCCGAGCGGGGAGGGCTGAAGGGGGTGTGTGTGTGTAGGTGTACGTGTGTGTGTCTGTGTGTGTATGTGAAAGCAAGGGTTGGGGGAAGAACGGGGTTGCATGTTCAGGAAGAGGTGTGTGTGGGGTGGGGTGTAGGTCGGAGTGTGTGTGCGTGTGTGGATAGAGGGGTGGGGGGAGAGGATTCCGGAGGCTGAATGTGTAAATATGTGGTGGTACGCACGTGTGTGTGTGGTGTTTATGCGTGTTGTGGATGTAGGTGGCGTGTGGGAAAAAAAATTTATTGGGGTGTATGTCTGGGGGTGAGTCGTAAAGGTAATTCCGTAAAAGGATGTGGTGGAATGCTAAGTAAAATCCTTGGGATGCGGTAGATTCTCGGGATCAAGGTTCACATATGTGTAATCCGTGAAGAGATTGGTCGGAAGAGGGCAGATGTGGGGTGCGCGCGTAACAGGAAGTGGTCAGAGGGTCAAGGCAGGAGGAGGGTTGTGTTTCTGTGTGTGCGGGGAGGTGGTCAGAGAGGCATAGCAGCAGTAGGGTAGAATGGTAAGTGAAGAAAGTCGGTGTGTCAGTGTGTGCGGAGGTGCGGTGGACAGGGGAGAGGATGGGTAGGTGTGAAAGTTGCAGTGATGAGGGGGGTGTATTAGTAGAGGTGTTAGTGGGATGTGTGTGTGTTTGAGAAAGGGTGTGAGTGGAGCGGGGAGAGAAGGGTGTGGGGGCCGATGGAGGGAGTGTAGTGTACTGGTGTGTGTGTGTGTGGTGAAGGATATATATGTATATATATATATGTAAATATATATATATATATATATATATATATATATATATATATTTACATATATATATATACATATATATCCTTCACCACACTTATGCTTATCTTATGTAGACGCGTTCTTGAGACTAGTAAAATGAGGTATCCTCTTGATAAGTTGGCAGACCTCGCAAGGACTCTATATCTTTGATATATTGTTTTTGTTTATGCCACGAAACTACGTAGTCGAGGAATTTAGGAACAGTTTAGGTATGATACATTTTATTACTAATTATATCTAAATGTTTCTTCTCTCTTCATAATGTATATATATATATATATATATATATATATATATATATATATATATATATATATATATATATAAATATATATATATATATATATATATATATATATATATATATATATATACGTATATATATATATATATACATATATATATATATATATATATATACGTATATATATATATATATATATATACATATATATATATATATATATATATATATACGTATATATATATATATACATATATATATATATATATATATATATATATATACGTATATATATATATATATACATATATACATATATATATACATATATATTGTTATACTTTGGGAGGGTCATGTTGCCAAAGTATAACAATATCGGTTTCAACACACGATTTCAGATAAAGAATCTTGCTAAACAAATTCAGAAACGAAATATACATATATACATATATATATATATACATATATATATATATATATATATATATATATATATATATATATATATATATATATATATATATACGCATGCATACGTATGCATACATATATTGACACGCACAAACATATATATGTATGCGTGTGATTGTGTGTGTATGTGTGTATGTGTGAACCTGAAAGGTTCACACGTTTATACATATTTTGTATAATTAAATTAAACATATTATAAATTTCTGCTGTCGATGGATAAATCAATAAATATCTTTACCATATAACAGCGTTGGGGAAATAGCCAAAGCAGTGGAGAGAATGCAATTGTGTTATGATCTGTCACATGATTTGGCATGGGTGAGTGCAGTGGCAAATGGAGGCGTGGTAATTGTTTTAATGTGGTCAGAATTAGAAGTCTCAAAAACTAACTTCCTCGATTTACCATTCTGTAAGTTTTATTATTATATTTGGGAGAATGTGCACATAACTGGTGAATATATTGCATTGTCTATCTCTCCCTATCCCTCTCTCTCTCTCCCCTCTCTCTCTATCTCTCCCCCTTTTTTCTCTTTTTATATATATGTATATATATATATGTATATATATATATAAACGGAAAGAATGAAACGAAATTTCATTTTCCACTCTTAGTACGGCTGTTACTTAAATATAAGTATGTACACGTACATACTTATATATATACAGACGTACAGTAGTATGTATATATATATACATACATGCACACACATATATATATATACTTATGGATTCACCGAACATTTATTATAATGCTCGGTGTGTTTCTAAACAAACATCCCGTATTAAGCCGTAGTGTCCAGCAACCATCGTTGCTCGTTTGTTCAACACTGACAAAGGAACGCTGTACTAGTTTCAAGCTTATTAGCTATCGTCAGCAACCTATACCTTCCTGCCAGATTGTTGAACGTATATACTTATCTTATGCATATTAACGGCTGGGTAGCCCAATTTGCATATCGAGTGGGTTAATCGGCCGGGTGCACCGAAAACGATAAACGGAAAAAATGAAACGAAATTTAATTTCCCACTCTTAGTACGGCTGTTACTTAAATATAAGTATGTACACGTACATACATATATGTATACAGACGTACAGTAGTATGCAAATTGGGCTACCCAGCCGTTAATATGCATAAGGTAAGTATATACGTTCAACAATCTGGCAGGAAGGTATACGTTGCTGACGATAGCTAATAAACTTGAAACTAGTACAGCGTTCCTTTGTCAGTGTTGAACAAACGAGCAACAATGGTTGCTGGACACTACGGCTTAATACGGGATGTTTGTTTACAAACACACCGAGCATTATAATAAATGTTCGGTGAATCCATACGTACATGTATATATGTGTGCATGTATGTATATATATATACATACTACTGTACGTCTGTATACATATATGTATGTACGTGTACATACTTATATATATATATAAATAAATACAGGTAAAGAGGGGAGGCAGTGTGGTTTATATATTGTTCCTTATGTTAATGTGTGTCACCTAAAGTTACATTATCCTATGTAGCTTCATAATGTTTCATGTTGCAGATTATGATTATAACACTAAGCAGCTTACACAAACCTTTAATATTTAGTAATCTTCAGGTTCCAGAGATAAAATCAGTATACTGCATTCTAATCAGCAACCATCTCTTACATACTTGAGATAGTATAAGAAATCCCATAAAACAAAGCATCATCTCTTACAATGTTTTCATTTTTCTTTTCAGTACTTCCTTCTGGCCTTTTAACCCTTAGAGCTCCAAATACAGCATGAGGTTCAGGTTACAGGTTGTAACGAAAGTTCTGTCCGTTTTTTTAAGGCTAAATAAAACAAGAAAAATACAATATCAGATCTATTTAATGGGTAATGCAGTCCCAGTTCGTCTCTGTAACTTCTTTCCATCTGTCATGTTTAATGCCACGTTCGTAAAACTCTTTAGATTTTTTTCACTAGAAAGGGAAACTAACTCATTATCGACTTCTCTTGGTGTACGTCTTAATCCGCTCAAATGATTTTGAAAACTTCTTGGTGTTTTCACATATACTCGCTTTCATGCTCCGAGGAAAGAAAAATTAAAAAAGAAACGTCCAAAGAACTAGAACTACGATTTAGATAATTAATATGTATGTATGTATGAATGTCATTGGATACCATCAGGGTTGCAGGTGTTATATCAGAGTTTTCCTTCTCCTAGAATTCTACCTTGTTCTTCTTTTTGTTCTTCTTTATGTCAGGTCACCAGTTGGTGCTACTGGTAACATGTATCCCAGTACAACCTGTCTCATGGTCGGGTCGTTGGCGATTAAACTGGCAACTCCACCAAGGTTTCTTGGTGAGGAGGGTGACTTTGGACATCCTGCAGGACTAAAAACAAAACCTGTCAAAGGGCAAAGGAGCTCTTAAGAGTCAATGGCCATCCAAAATCACCGGGAGAGATGACCCCTTAGCCTTTGTCAAGGCAGAATTCTAGGAGAAGGAAAACTCTGATATAACACCTGTAACCCTGATGGTATCCAATGATGTTGACTTGTTCTTCTTTTTGGTAAATATCATCTTGGTTAAGAGAGTGGGACTGGCTTTGTGCAGTGCCTTTGCTCACTATAAAAGCTTCACGGCACAGGCATTGCTTTATATCTGGAGATCTCTCTGCACTTGTCGTCACAGGGTACCAAGGGCCCAGCACTATGTGTCAATAATTGTCACAAGTGTAGTGTTTGTACCAGAGTTTTCAAGTCGCTGGCTGGACTAAAAAGTCACACTTGTTTAGCGCATCGGTAAGGGTTCTCCTACATGGATATAAAGTAGTGGCCGTACTCGAAAACGAGTTGGCAGCCACCATGTATGTATGTATGTATGTATGTATGTATGTATGTCAGGTCACCAGTTGGTGCTACTGGTAACATGTATCCCAGTACAACCTGTCTCATGGTCGGGTCGTTGGCGACTAAACTGGCAACCCCACCAAGGTTTCTTGGTGAGGAGGGTGACTTTGGACATCCTGCAGGACTAAAAACAAAACCTGTCAAAGGGCAAAGGAGCTCTTAAGAGTCAATGGCCATCCAAAATCCCCTGGAGAGATGACCCCTTAGCCTTTGTCAAGGCAGAATTCTAGGAGAAGGAAAACTCTGATATAACATCTACAACCCTGATGGTATCCAATGATGTTGACTTGTTCTTCTTTTTGGTAAATATCATCTTGGTTAAGAGAGTGGGACTGGCTTTGTGCAGTGCCTTTGCTCACTATAAAAGCTTCACGGCACAGGCATTGCTTTATATCTGGAGATCTCTCTGCACTTGTCGTCACATGGTACCATGGGCCCAGCACTATGTGTCAATAATTGTCACAAGTGTAGTGTTTGTACCAGAGCTTTCAAGTCGCTGGCTGGACTAAAAAGTCACAGTCGTTCAGCGCATCGGTAGGGGTTCTCCTATATGCATATAAAGTAGTGGCCGTACTCGAAAACGAGTTGGCAGCCACCATGTATGTATGTATGTATGTATGTATGTATGTATGTATGTATGTATGTATGTATGTATGCATGCATCCATGCATATATATATATATATATATATATATATATATATAATTGGTTTTTTGTGTGCTTGATTATGCTAATTGGGAGAGGAAATGGAGTATATATCTTATCAAATGATTCTATGGACATAATTTATAGTATATATATATATATATATATATATATATATATATATATATATATATATATATATATATATATATATATATATATATAAATGAAGTAACAGGAGGATGGAGTGGTGTAAATGCTTGAAAGGTTTGTTGTACTATGATCATTTCAATGACCGGGTTCCATATGAATCCGGTGATATCAGGTATTGGAATATAACAAAGGAATATGTAAAAAGCCATGGGTCCGAAAAACCATGGGTCCGAGAAACCATAGACAGATAGGGCGGCTGACCAACTATAGTATAATAAACCTTTCAAGGATTTACACCAGTCCAGCCTCCTGTTATTTCATTTATAATTAACTTCGTATTCGCACCACCAACTACACAAACGAAGATGGGTGAACTGCACTGCGTTGAGTACTCTTCACAATATTACACCAGGATTGACCATATGGAATGACCAGTTCTATCCAGTGGTGAACCTTAAGATATATATATATATATATATATATATATATATATATATATATATATATATATATATATATATATATATATATATATATATGGTGGCTGCCAACTCGTTTTCGAGTACGACCTCTACTTTATATCCATGTCGGAGAACCCCTACCGAACCCCTACGAGTGTGACTTTTTAGTCCAGCCAGACACTTTAAAACTCTGGTACAAACACTACACTTGTGACAATTATATATATGTGTGTGTGCGTGAGTGTGTGTGTATGTGAGTGTGTGTGTGTGTGTCTGAATGTGTATGTACGTGTACACGCGCTCGTATCTATATATACCTGTGAGTGTATGTGTATAAATATATCTATATTTGTGTGTGTGTGTGTGTGTGTGTGTGTGTGTGTGTGCGTGCGTGTGTGTGTGTGTATGTGTGTGTGTGTGTGTGTGTGTGTGTGTGTGTGTGCGTGTGTGTGTGTGTATGTGTGTGTGTGTGTGTGTGTGTGTGTGTGTGTGTGTGCGTGTGCCTGTGCCTGTGCCTGTGTGTGTCTGTGTGTGTATATTTATGTGTCTTTGAGTTTAGGTTATTTCGACGTATCAAATTCATCACATCCAGAGGGAGATATACACAAACAAGTGAACATCGAGGAAATAATTGGATCCATATTAGCTTGGGATTTACACATAAATACAGTCACATAAACCTGAAAGCTGAATTAAAATGGACTAACGTTTAATATACATCTAGATATTTTTAGTAATATTCTAGAATAATATATATCATATGCTACCTTGTGATGTATTTTAAGAGATATAATATGTGAAAATTTATATCAATTATTTGATATGAAAATTAAGAAACTATTGGAATATCTTTCAATGTAAGCAGCACACAATCCGGTTTACATTATGAATATAAATAAACCCGTGCACAAAAATATGCATATTTTTATACATAATCAATCGGTATAAAATATGTTCGTAGATAAACGAAACCCTTGCAATACTGTAAATATTCATATATAATAATACTGCATGATATTCGGACCATCAATTCTAGTTGCTGTTCATAGCCGAGATAATTATAGTATCACTGAAGCACAAAATATCAGTTGTGCATAGAGATAAAAACAAAATACTCATGCTTCTCACAGCTTCATATAAGCCCGTGTCAGCATTGAGTCATGCACATTTCTTTAAATTCTTGGTTATAGATTTCCAAAGCGTTTTCAGTATATACACCAGGGCGGGTGTGTGCCTGCGCAACACAAGCGGAATAAGTGCTATAATGTATACAAACATCGCTATGCAAAATGCGCACTTTCGAAATGCTGAGAGATTATGAAGTATAGTTTATGATACTTCAGTAGTATCTATCTGATGTCTTTCTGATGTCTTTCGGTGTATTTCACTGATATACATATCTCTTAAATATATATAGGTATGTTTACTATATATATATATATATATATATATATATAGTAGTGAAAGAGTATACTCCGAGTATTCCGATGATTTGTTGAGTCAAACAACGCCATAGTACAGAGTACTCACAACCTCTAACTGGATTACCTAAAACGATAGCTTGTTATCCATGTATATATATATATATATATATATAGACAACCACAAGGAAACACGTATTGTTGGGCTTACATATCCATTCACTCATAGTAGTAATCTGAACCGGACGTGCTAATTTGCATATAATTGGCGCTCGTGTTGGTAGTTAATTAAGTTATATATTAAAAAGTGTGCCAAGCAGCTGAAGGATACGATAAAGTTGTATCTGTGTATATAGAATGTATATATATATATATATATATATATATATATATATATATATATATATATATATATATATATATATATAAATTAATAAAAATAATGAATAAAAACAAAGAAACAGTTCTTTATATTAAAAAATTCATCATTTTACGATCGTTTCTAGGATATATATGTGTGTGTTGGTATGTATATCATATAGATCTATGTAAAATGTTTACAAACTATCAGAGGGAATATACATACCTACACATATATATGCTGTCTTCAGAAATAATATATATATATATATATATATATATATATATATATATATATATATATATATATATATATATATATATATATATATATGTCTGATGGTAGCTAAGATGCTTCCATAGGCGGTATGCCGGTTGAGCACTCTATGCTCTTACAGAGCAGAGTATGATATAATAGAAAACGAAAAATCAGTGATGCATCTGAACTCAATTTATTGTGTTACAATTGTTTCGCCGGCTGACAGCTCGAGACGTGATCATTGTGTGGATCTGTCTGATTCTGGACCCGCAGGTTCGACGGACACGTCTAATGATTTCGGAGCATATTCTCTCACTGGGGTATCTGACCCTCTGGGCCAGTACCGTCAAAAACTTCATCCTCTTCGCGTGTCCTCTGATTGGCCGCTGGTTGTCTACGTCATCATAATTCTGACCACAGGTAGCAGTCCACTGACCATCAATGCGTTGTCATTCCCATGCTTGCTACACTTCAATAAATTACTGGTGTGTTTGTAGTTCACACATCCACGCGGGCACTCACACACACACACACACACACACACACACAGACAGACAGACACACACACACATAATCACATAGATAACGACAGTCGTACGCATAGACTCCCGCAATACACACACATTTAAGGAGAACATATAAACATAAAAACATACGCATACATGCATCCAGAGAGACACGTACATACACAGACACATGCCCACACGTGTGCATACACATGCATACGCGTATATATACGCGTACACACAAACACGTACAGAGATATACATAGACACCCCCGCCCACGCACGCACACATACACACACGTACCCATATACATATATACACGCACAGATACACACTCGCTCCCAAACACACATATATATACACAACAAGCCCTTTCCCTACACGGGTGCTAGTACACACAGACACACACACACTGGCTCATATACACTCCTACAAATATGCGCATATTCACATACACACCCATGCACGTATAAAAAATATATATATATATATATACATAAATAGAATATACACATAAAGTCATATAAAGAAACATAATGGGTGATACACAAAGGATGGACCTTGTTATAAACATGTACATACATAGAAAATACATACATACACACACACACACACACATATATATATATAGAGAGAGAGAGAGAATAAGAAAAAGCGAAGTAGTTTTAGATGTTAAAGTCCTTTAACTATGTATTTGCCTAACTACTACGTTTCATACTGTAATTTACCCTCCGTTCTACTGTACGGTACTACCGTTCAATATATGGATAATGTATCTGTAATATTGATCCTTCTTACTATAATTTAAACATCTCCCTATTTATTAGTTATTATATGTACATATATTTTTTTACTTACATCAATCAAGATTTTAACTTGTAATTTTTTTAATTTTTGATTTTTAATTTTTAGTTTTAATTTCTAATTCTCAATCATAATTTGCACAGTGAAGCCATAATACCTAGAAATAAGTATATATTCTCTTAGCGGGTGATGGTCAATCCTACGGTCAATGCTTAATTTAGGCGTAGTATTGGGACCTATTGAAATTCATACTCCCCCACCCCCACTAGCTTTCAGCCAAATGCCACTGGCAGGGTGGCACCCAGTATACTATAACCGTGTCATATTACAGACCTGGATGGGGTGATTGTTTGGTTGAGAGGGGGAGCTGTCTGAAGATGTGACGGCACTGGGCGCACCGAACCGTGTGGCCAATGTCGTCATTGAAATATGTATCACAGCATTATCATTAACATCTGAAACTACTTCGCTTTTTCTTATTCGATATATACTCCGTCACTCCTGTGTGGAAAAAGTACGTTGAGTGCTTGAGTTGAATTGCATCAATATTTACCATAAGTATATGTATATACGTATATGTGTATATATATATATATATATATATATATATATATATATATATATATATATATATATATATATATATATATATATATATATATATCCTTCGTTCTGTCCTACGCCATATTGTATACACTGAGGATGAAAAACTCAGAGCTGTATGGGAGCCTCCCAAAAGTGACTCAAATGTGACAAAATCTTGATGGTGTAGGACAGAACAAAGGAGAGGCACAGAAAACAAAGAAAAGAATCCCCAGTCACTGAAGAGGTCACAGAATATGTGACGAAAGAACTTTGACAATATATAAACAAGCATCTGGTTGTGGAACCAACCAACCAACCGGAAATTTATAAATTCCTAAATTTATAAATTTATTATAATAAATTGAAGTGAAAGCAATTGGTGCGTGTGTTTCTTATTGGCAACATGACCCTCCCAAAGTATAACAATATCGGTTTCAACACACGTTTTCAGAAAAAGAATCTTGCTAAACAAATTCAGAAACGAAATATATATATATATATATATATATATATATATATATATATATATATATATATACACACACATATACGTATATACATATATATAAAAAAGTATAAAATATATTAAAAATATATTAAAATGTATCCGTCGAACCCGCAGGTACAGAATCAGACAGATCCACACAAGGTTACGTCTCGAGCTGTCCGCTGGCGAAACAATTGTAACACACAATAAATTTAGTTCAGATGCATCACTGATTTTTCGTTTCCTATTATATATATATATAAATATATATATATATATTGTTATACTTTGGGAAGGTCATGTTGCCAATAAGAAACACACGCACCAGTTGCTTTCACTTCAATTTATTATATATTTATAAATTTACAAATTTATAAATTTCTGGTTGGTTGGTTGCTTCCACAACCAGATAGTTGTTTATATATAGTCATAGTTCTTTCGTCACACACTCTGTGACCTCTTCAGTGACTGGGGATTCCTTTCTTTGTTTCTGTGCCTCTCCTTTGTTCTGTCCTACGCCATTTTGTTTCTGTGTGTGTGTTGTGTGCTCAGTCTGCGCATGCGCCACATCCGGGTGTCTGTGTGTGTTTATGTTCATTTATCTATTTTTTTTATTTACATGTTAACGGTTGGTTGTTTGTTCTATGTGTGTGTGTGTTTTCATTTTGTCCTTAATTGTAAGTTGTGATGTTGCTGTTCCACTCATATTTTCTATTTAATTTTGGTTGTAATTCTTTTATGTTTATTGCCTCTGTAATTGCCTCTGTAATTGCCTCTGACAAATTACAGAGGCAATAAACATAAAAGAATTACAACCAAAATTAAATAGAAACAAAACACACAGAAACAAAATGGCGTAGGACAGAACAAAGGAGAGGCACAGAAACAAAGAAAGGAATCCCCAGTCACTGAAGAGGTCACAGAGTGTGTGACGAAAGAACTATGACTATATATAAACAACTATCTGGTTGTGGAAGCAACCAACCAACCAGAAATTTATAAATTTGTAAATTTATAAATATATAATAAATTGAAGTGAAAGCAACTGGTGCATGTGTTTCTTATTGGCAACATGACCCTCCTAAAGTATAACAATATCGGTTTCAACACACGATTTCAGATAAAGAATCTTGCTAAACAAATTCAGAAACGATATATATATATATTTATCCTTATCGAGCCTTCTTTGGATTTTAGTCTTCACATTTATTATTATTACTATACAAATATATATATAAATTTCCCGAGATCCATGGACGAGTTCTCTCCGGCGGTCTCTGTTCCTCATTATCGCTGCCATGTCCTGCGTCTCCAACAGACCAATGTCTGTCCTTAGGGCATCAACATACGTTAACCTTGGTCTTCCCCTTCCAGTGTGTCCATGTTGGGGCTCCCACAGGTGCACTGAGTGCAGTGTCAACTCCGGATGTCGGTGTCCAGCTAACCTCAGTCTCCTGTGTGTCACTTTTGAGCTGACTTTTGGGAGGCTCCCATACAGCTCTGAGTTTTTCATCCTCAGTGTATACTGATTAATGTTCAGAGCCATCCTCAGCATTCTTGTGTAGCACCCATTCACCATCTGAGTGAGTTTCTTGGTCAGTGTCCAAGTTTTCAGACCCGTACAGCAGCACAGACTCCACTACAGCAATGAAGAGGCAGATTTTCAAGTCTTTACGAAGGTCCGACTTCCACACTGATCTCAAGCTGTGACACGCCGCCCAGGCTTTGCTCTTCCTCTCAACCAGATCATTTTCCGTATTCCCAATCTTTGCTCCCAAATACAGGAAGTCCTTAACCAATTCTAGCGGCTTCCCGCCTACATTAGTAATCCCCTCTGGCTTCTCAACATTCTCTACCAGATATTTTGTCTTAGTCTCATTTATTCTCAGCCCCACACTCATCGACACAGTCTCCACCTCCTGCATCAAATCCTCTTCCTCCGTCAATGTGTTTGTCACCAAAACTATGTATGTATATATATATAGGAAAATGTATTTCCAGAAATAGTCGTCGAAACGACTTGATCTCTGCCGTCGGGGGGTCATACATTTTCCTATTACCCACTCTACTACCTTAAGTATTGAGTACTGTGCGTTATGGTCCATCTGGATCCTTACCACAACTCCTTCGTTATATATATATATATATATATATATATATATATATATATATATGTGTGTGTGTGTGGGGGTTGGGGTGCTATAGACTTCGGCTCAATTTTCGTCAACCAATATTACAGTCACAACGAATTGATCAACCTGAGAATAAAGTAGAAATCTAAGTTACCATGCAATATGATCGCGTCCAAAAATGTATGCTTTTACAGCGAGCTTCAGTATCGAACAGACTGGCGAACAATCATGTAAACAAAAGAGATTGATCCAATATGAACCTGGAACGAAATGTTATCTATACAATATTATTTGATTGTTTATTTTCTTTTATTTTATTTTCTCATAAAAATAGATATTACATTTTAAGTGCAATATATCTCTAGATAGCAATGATAAATGCATAGCGAATGAAAGTGGAGGGGTTTATATATTGAGAGTGAAAGGCTTGAAAGGTTCGCATTTGGTTGCAGTAATCTCATAAAACATATACATTTTAGTAAATACAAAAATAACTTCGATTTATAGTCAATAAATAGCTTAACAATCGATTTTCGATACATTCAGGCGTTAGAATTAGAGTCTAACGTTCGATTTTAAAATTTAACAATAGATATATAGTTGAAAATATGTAAAAAGAAGGATTTAATGGCATTTGAGGACGACGTGTGCATTCTAGTTTTCTATACACTATAGAAGAAATATATACATTTATAAAACTAACCAGCTGTAAATCATTTATAGTTTTGGGACTCATATTTAATCAACGTTTGCTTTATATATATTTGTGTGTGTGTGTGTGTGTGTGTGCGTGTGCGTGTGTGTGTGTGTGTGTGTGCGTGCGTGTGTTTGTGTTAGCTTTATAATAAACACCAAGATAGGCTATTATTCTGGTAAGTAATTGCATTTCTTCGCTCTTGTTACATTAAATATATTCCACAATTTTGTGCAATCTGCAGCATGAAACATATGTGTGTGGGTTCATATATATATATATATATATATATATATATATATATATATATATATATATATATATATCCAGGGAGTGTAACATGGAGTTACTGCAGGTTCACCCGGGCGAGCACTCGATGTTTAGGTTCACTTCAGTGTCGAGGTGTAGAGCTAGCTATACAGAGTGTAATATATTGAAAGGATAACAAGGACGATTGATTACTCCTTCATTGTATGTATTGATAGGTGACGCGCGTTTCGCCACTGATCAGCTCAAGGTTCGATCTGTATCGATCCTACCCGACTCAATAATCGGCGGCTCGACGGACCCTTTAAAATGCTATAAGAAAATGAAATACATGCTATGTGGTAAAGCTAGAATCTCAAGAGTTTGACAAAATGAGTTGTTTTTATTGGTGGGAAGGATCAAAGGGATGTACTGGCCTGTAGTGTATGTGGGGGTGGATGTGATGGTGAGATGTTGGTGACGGTCGCTGGCTGGGATGGGCTGTGGTGTGGTGGTGGCGGGCTGGCCTTGGCCTGTAGTGTATGTTGGGGTGGATGTGATGATAAGATGGGATGGGCTGTGATGTGAGGTTAGTGGGTTGTCGGTAGACGGGTTGGCGTGTGTGGGGTGTGGTTGTGATGTTGTTGTTTATGGTAGTGGCATTTGTGGTGGTGTGGTGGATGTGTTGGTGGTGTCAAGTCCTTGGGGAGATACATACCTAGACACTCTTAGTCTGAAAAAATACGTTGTATATATATACATATATGTATACATGCGCATATATACTGATATATATACACACGAACACACCCACATACACACACACACACACCCGCGCCCACACATATCCACACACACATATATACATCCATATTCAAATATACACACATGTATGTGCATGCGCGCGTGTGGATATATATAGGGAGAGTGGGGGAGTATCGGTGGGGTGGCGTAGGACAAAGATGGAGGGAAGGTGAGAGCCAATGGAGATGGTGTTATACATATAGACATACACATACATACACACATACACACATACGGATATGCGCACATACACGTACACACACGTATACATAAACATACACATACACACACACACACACGTATACACACACACATACATACATACACATACACACATGCATATATACACACACATGCATATATACACACACACACATAAATATATATATATATATATATACATTTGCATACATGCACGCATATGTATACGCACGTATATGTAAAAAATACTTACACACAGGCACACACACTTGCGTTGGTTCGAGAGGGGAGGTATGTGTTGGCGGTGTTGATGAAGTATGGAGTTGTCTTGTGGTGGTGGTGGTGGTGGAGTTGTGATGGACAAAAATATACAGGATCGAATAGTACGATGGGTTACAGGTTAAAAAGTGACATCGGGAACGCGGGGGAAAAGAGTTTATGGACGTATAGCGATGTGTGTTGTTGTCATGGTGGTGGTGGTGGTGGTGGGGTGATATGTTCGACAAAATGATTACATGATGGGATGTTACGGTGGGTTACAGGGTAAGGCAGACGGAGGGGGGGGGGATATAACACAGTCGATCTTGGAGTGAGGGATGATATGTGTTGATGATGTTAATGATGTTAATGAATGTTGAATTATGTGGATGTATCTAGTGGTGGCGGTGGTGGTGTGTGCGACAGTACATTTACAGGGTCGAATTTAACGTGGGATTGTAGGTTAGGGTAGACAGAGGGAACATGGGGGGATAAAGGTTGCGGGTGTGGATAGTAGACGATGTGTGGTGGGGTGGTGGTGGCGATGGTGTGATATGATCGACATTGTATTTACAGGATCAGATGTTACTATGGTTTGCAAAGTAAAACCTGACAGAGAGGACAGATAGAACACAATGTTGCAAGGATGAGGGGTGTATGGCGATGTGATTTTTGGTGGGGGTGATGTATGCGGCATGATATACAAAATACGGGCTTACAAATGGTTACATGCAATACAATAAAATAAATTCGCTGAGATGGGCGATGGTGAGACGGGGCAGAGGTGGTTATTATTATGATGGCTCATGGTGAGTGCGCGGCCCTCCCCCCCCCCCCCCCCGAATGTTTGTGCGGAAAAAGTGTTCAGCCTGGTGTGTCTGCAATTGATAATTATGTCCGACCTATAGTTTATGGCAGATTTTAATTTAATTATTTCCGCCGCCTCAGCCAGGTATAACCTGCAGTGGTTTCTGTCACTGGGGAGTTGTGCCACGCGCCTTTTCACTGACCACGAGCTTCTGTAGTTATACCAGCGCTCCTTAAACGTAGTGGATGTCGCACCTATATATGAGTACTCCTTATTGCCGGCTGTGACATCACCCCGGTAAACAATGTTTTTAACGAGGCACTCCCCGTTTAGTGGGCATTTTTTTGTCAAACTCTTGAGATTCTGGCTTTACCACATAGCATGTATTTCATTTTCTTATAGCATTTTAAAGGGTCCGTCAAGCCGCCGATTATTGAGTCGGGTAGGATCGATACAGATCGAACCTTGAGCTGATCAGTGGCGAAACGCGCGTCACCTACCAACAAATGCAATGAAGGAGTAATCAATCGTTATCCTTTCAATATATGATTTCTAATGAATGAAACAGTTCTAGTCCTGTAGAATCTCATCTATATATATATATATATATATATATATATATATATAATTTATGCATATACCACAGTTGGCCTTCCACATTTTTTTACTGTAGGGTTCATTGTGAGGGTTGGTTGGATTTGGGCTTGTGTGAGGATGATTTTTATGGATTTAGGTTCTCTTTTGCTCTTTTTTGCATAAATATAATAGAATGTTCAACATTCCATTATAAACAAGGACAACATTTCACAGTTAAACACAACTTTACGTGTGCATCTGAAAACCTAATCTATGTTTTGACTTGTTCAGGTTGTCAAGAGCATTACATAGGACAGACAAAAAACACCCCCCGACAACGTATAACCGTCCATAGATCACAAATCAAAATACAGAAAGATTGCGTTCAGTGAACATATCGCTTTTTGTGCACCTAACCAACATCCAAACTTTAAAATTTTCCCCATTTACAAATTCATAGACAACGCTTCTTTCATCCATCGTACCAATAAGGAAACGTACTTCATTAACAAATTCCAACCTCTACTTAATGGACTAAACTTCGGACTAAACTAAAACTGGAACAAACAATGAACCAAAACCAAATCCCTATGTTTCTCTAAAGAGTTACCTCCCTCACATCCTACCTAATCCTTTTTCTTATATAAATTGTATACCCTCTCTCACCTACCTGACCACCCTGAATTACCTTCCCCTGAATATTAACTCTCTAAAAAGGGAAATCATATCTAATCACAGACTACCATTTGCCTCCATCATGGATCAACTAAGCACTCTTGCCATAATAACACATTTTGAACTGCTTATCCTCAAGAACTATTCCTGTAAATAATATTATTTTTTATTTCCCATTACCCTATTATGTTCCACATTACCCCCCCCCCCCTTTTGTTTCTTTTTTTTTTTCACTTCAAAAACCTTGTTTGTAAATAACATTATTCTTTCTTCACCATTTCCTTCACATTTTCAACATCACCATTTTACACCAATACATATTCCCCCCCTTTTGATAATGCCTAAAATGCTGAAACCGGTAATAGACAATTATTAAATATATAAATAAATAAATAAATGCCATTGTTAATTAATAAATAAATTAAGTAATACCTTAACACTTCACACAAAGTAAAATATTTTGTTTTAAAGATTTTCTAACCCAGAAAAAAGAGAAAAAAATAAAAAGGAAAAAAATATTTTTCTTCCTAATAATCGTCTTTTTTTTCCTGTTTTCACATATATATATATATCCCAGCTCGTGTGCCCCTTCTCCACATTTTATTATTATTATATATATATATATATATACATATATATATATATATATATATAATATATATATGAATATATATATATATATGTGTGTGCGTGTGTGTGTGTGTGAGTGTGTATGTATGCATGTATGTGTGTATGTAGAGAGAGATAGAGGTGTGTGTGTGTGTGTGTGTGTGTGTGTTTGCGCGCGCGTGTGTGTGTGTTTGCGCGCGCGCGTGTGTGTGTGTGTGTGTATGCATGTATGTATGTATGTAGAGAGAGAGAGTGAGATAGAGAGATAAATAGATGGATTTATAAGATTCTTCGTAGTATAAGCACATCCTAACAATTGTTGATGGAGGAAGAGGAACAGTGGATAACATTGGTTCCTTACTACCTTACTAGTATCTCTTATCTCTTGAAGAATAACGAAATGCAAATCCACTTCGGCGACACTCGGACGCAGAAACAAAGAAATGTATTACGGATAGTAAGAGGCATAGCCATGGAATTAAAAAGTTCGCTTTACAAACATGCCGTTATTCTTGTTGATTTTATTATTATTATTAGAGAGCAGGAGGGCGGTGAATTGGCAGTATTGGTAGAGAGTCGGACACTGTGGTGTACAACATAGAGTTACGGCCCTTTAAGGTCTGAGTTCAAATCCGGCCGAGGTTAACTTTGCCTTTCGCCCTTACGGGGTCGTTAAAATAAAGTACCATTAACAGACTGGGGTCGATTTTCATCGACTTCCCCTCTCCCATAATTGCTGGCCTTGTGCCTATACTAGAAACAATTATTAGAGGGTGGGGGAATGTCAGTATCGGTAAAAATTTGGACAACATGCTGAATGGCATAGGGTTACAGCCCTTTACGCTCTGAGTTCAAATCCCGCCGAGGTCAGCTTTGCCTTTCGTCCTTACGGGGTCGATAAAATAGATTACCAATAACGCACTGGGGTCGATTTAATCGACTTTCCCCTCCCTCCTAAAATTGCTGGCCTTGTGCCAATACTAGAAATGATTATTATTATTGTGAAGGTTGGGGATTGGCAGAAACATTAGAACATTTGACAAATTGCTTAGCGCTATAGGTTCCATTCTGAGTTTAAACCCTGCCAAATTCAGTTTTGCCTTCCATCCTTTATTGGTCGTTAAATTAATGTATCAGTAAATCACAGGGTAGATAAAATCAACTCCCCTCAAGTTGAAGGTCTTTTGTTTAAATTATAACATCCTTTTTTCATTATTGTTGTTGTTATTATTACTGTTCACTTAAGATAAACTTTTATCATCGTTTAACGGCTCCTAAATTTTCAAATGCTAGAATGACTTAACTGTAAAGCTAAAATATTGAAAACTTCAGTTGATTATTTACATAAATTATATTTCTAATGTGTGTGTGTATTATTTATTACTAATCAGAAAACATGTAATATTATATAAGTGAAGTTCGTGATGTCTCTCCTGCATATACGAGACTTTATCACTACCACAATACATTTCTCTAGGCAGGGTTGAGTATAACTACATACCCCAGTTATTACAAAATATAAGGCATTTTTGAGATAGAGGAGCCACGTTTTGAAAATCTGATAGGGAACGTAAACTATTACATACAAAATATATCTAATATTAGAATTCAGAACTGCAATGCCTTGAATCTAGTTCTAGAACGTTTTCAGTTGACTCTGTAATTGTAAGTGAACATCTTCAAACATGAGCTTCCCATTAACCTTATTTTACCCTATTTTACCCCATCCCCTATACACCCCAATGATTATGATTCTTTCTTGGTTGCTTTCATAGAAACTTAAGAAGTGACCCCTTTTTCTAGATTGAAATTTAGGTGTCATAGTTTATTACCTGCAGATGATTATATTATGATCGATAATAGCACTCCTCCAACTGCTAATGTTTCAATCTATCTACAACCCTGAATTACAATTGCTTGAACATACACATCATAATGCTTCATTATCTCTGAATCTCTTCTCTCGATATTTCACGCTTCATTAATTGTCCGCTTGAATTCGGAATTAAAATAATTTCGAAAATAAATTTTCGTTTTCAATTTTATCGAAATAATTGATTAGTTTACTTTAGAATACAATTAGTCTTCAAATCTTTAAAGAGTTTACGTATCATCACAACTACATGTTTTAACGTGCAGCAATGTTAGGCCCAGGAAAATAATCAAGAAGTCATTGAAATTCAATAAGCAACTCTTTCGCTCTATTTCCAACGGTTAATAAAATCTGACTTTGCTCAGCTACTAATGAAAATTTGATTTACCTAGAAGTGAAATGACTAAGTAGCATATGACATATTGTTGGGTAGAAAATATAGACAAATACTTTGAATGTGTTAGAATATTGATGATAAATTTAAATAAAAGATGTTTTGACAGAATTTAATTTCATATGGCATCCAGATGTTCCTCGAGAATGCAGAGTTCTAATGATTGTTGTGGTAACTTTTCAAAAGGAAAGAGTAAAAGTGTAACAAGCATGCCAAAAACGTTATAGCTTAAATAATATTTACATAATAAAATCAACCTTTACAATTATAGAGCCTTTCCAAGTGGCAAGCCGGAAATAAGAGAAATTTTCTGACATTTAAGAATAGAAAAATTTTAATTTGGCATGTGTATGTATGTCAGTATGCATGTATGAGTGTATATATATATACATATATGTATGTATATATACACATACGCACACACACACACACACACACACACACACACACACACACACACACACACACACACACACACACACACACACACACACACACACACACACACACACACGTATATATGTGTGTCCGTATGTATGTGTGTGTAAAAGGTAAACATAAATAACAAAAATAACAAAACAAACGGCACAGTAAATGAAAAAAATATATTAGTTTAACGCTTGAAATAGTAGGAAGATAGTCTTAAATTTTCGGACACTAGTCCTTCATGAAACGTTATATAAATATATATATATATACATATATATATATATGTGTGTGTGTGTGTGTGTGTGTGTGTGTGTGTGTGTGTGTGTGTGTGTGTGTGTGTGTATAACAACTCCTCCTGTTGATACAATCAATTTACCACCAATGCCTTTGGCAATCAGTCTGGAACTAGCTGTTGAAACGGTAAGAGCTCAGTTGTCGGAGTACTGACAGTTTATATGTCATGTCAGTTAACACTTTCTCTCTACTGACCTCTTCCTCGCACTTCCACTCACTCACTCACTGTTTCTCCCCTTCTCACTTCCCCCCGTTCGCTGCGAAAACGATTTTCCTTCTTTCTTGCATCGGATTCATCGCGAAAGGTCTATTTCTTACTCGCTCATATATTCACCCAGCTTATACTGATAGAATAACTATGTAGCTTGTGTTTCTTCCTATCTTCGGTTAGCTTTCCCCTGTGTTGTTTACTTGTCTCACTCGCTTTACGCGTTTTAATTGTCCTAATAACTTATTTTAGCTATTATTGCACCAACGTGAGGTATATGATTTTTAATGCAATGAAATACCAATGACCGTTGGCAAATCACTGATGAGGGACTCATTTTATAACATGTTATCCATGTGCAACCATGCAGTATTCTTCTCCCCACATTTTTCACATATATATGTGTGTGTGTGTGTGTGTGTGTGTGTGTGTGTGTGTGTGTGTGTGTGTGTGTGTGTGTGTGTGTGTGTGTGTGTGTGTGTGTGTGTGTGTGTGTGTGTGTGTGTGTGTGTGTGTGCATTTTATTAGTGAATTGTTGTAATTTAGAGTAAGTTAAAGACATTTGCGAAGAAAACATGGACAAAAATCTGGAATTAATTGATTGACAGTATTTAATTTTGTGTTTCTCTCTGCCAATCCGTATCCCAGCGTCATCAAATTATGTTTGACACTTATGTATATAATCAATTTGAGGGAGACGAAGTTATCAACACATTGTAATATTCCCAATACCATTCATAAATTTTTCTAAGGGTAAATTAAACGATCATTTTGTAGAGGAGCTTGCCTTTAATACTTTAGAAAGAAGATAGGGCTCGTATTGATAGCATGCTTCAAAGTGGTGAAATCAAACTGACTGCTGATCAACGTGAATTACTTTATTGGTTGATGCTTTTGTGGACATGTTGGGCAGGTTTAAAGTTACAGTGAGCTATAGAAGACAGGGAAATATTGGTGAAGTGTTTAATAAATGATGTTCAGTGTGATATACAATAGTGATGTCATGGGAATAAAACACAAACGACCATACGAAAGGGGATGTTCGTTTAGGTGAGTAAGAATAATTGTAGTAATGGTTGGCTAGTCAGAAGTGTGGCTAATTCAGAAATATTTATTCTTGTTACAATCACACTCTAACGAGGGGCACCATTGTGGCTTGTATAAGGACACCAAGATTCATATCTAAGGCATTCGATCCCAAAAAAGTAATACCCACATGCGATGCAGGTTTCACCATGATATGGATATGTAATCACAATGAAAAATGATCAAAGACAGTCAAGCCAAGCATTCCTAAAGTTTGTAATGGCTTTATGCATGAGTGATTCAAGAGCTGCGATTACTCTCCCAGTATATTTTCAATTACTTACTAATATTTATGAGCAACAGTATTCCAATCACTGAATCACCCAAGTGTTAAACACCATTGAAATGTGACGTAAACTTACACATATACAATAGATATAATTATATAGAAATGTCAATGGGAATAGGCATCAGATAATAAAAATATTTGTTTACGACTGTCTCAATAACTTTGAAATAATAAATCCGAGCCGACATGCTATTTTGAAGATGGTTGTACACATTCAGTCTTATTTTTTATGCATTGGGATATAAACTATAGGCTGGGGTTATATATATGATATTGAAAATCATTCTGAAGGATAGTTTTAGTCAATGACTATTGTTTTCCACGAGGCAGCTCATGTGAAAACCAATTCATAGAAAAGTTCATACGTATAGAATTCTAAAGTCTAATAGATACTGTGCAGTATGTTTACAGAATGCTTGGGAGGATGTCTTGAATAGGTAATAATAAGCTATAGAACAGAGACTGAAGTGGCACAATAAAATTTTAGTCGGAAGATAAGATAGAGAATATGATTAAAGAGCTTATTCTGGCATTACGAACTGTTCAGCATTTGTATGGCTCAATTCCTATCTAAAATGGTTTCATATTTAGAAGTTTATAGCGATTAATATATACATATATGTAATTATATATATACATATATACATATATGTAAATTAAATAATGGCATTGAGGCGGAGGGTAAGCTAGTTGGAGGTGGAGAATACTCGTTCGGACGTCACCGTCTCTCCCTATATCTATCTAAACAACTACCATGATTGATCTATCAATTTGCACCTATATATAAATAAAACCAAGTACGCAAACGCCATACCATAGGCGTTAAGAAAGACACAGTAACGAAATTAAACTAAATCATTGCATAAAATGTTTAGCTAAGCACGACACAATAACCACGGTAAGAGAACACAAAGAAACCTTCAGTTCTTGTCCAAAATGTACATTAATTTATCTTCTCAATATTGAAATTGGATTATTTATAAATAATATAAATGGCACAATCAGAAAAGCAGAAAGCCTTCAACAATAGAATAGAAATGTGTTAGTTATTTGGTCCAATAATATTAGAAGCAAAACACTTGTTCAATTTTATCATTCCATCATTAATCCCTTATTTGTGAGATGTTTAACATTTGCTGAGAAATATTGCACTATAAACGATTATAACATAAATAACAAAGCAAACCAAATCAGTATTGGTTGCGATAAATTGTGTCTGGTCAACAAAAGAAATTATAATGAATTTAACGTTAGTATGGGTTACTGTGATAGCATTCATATATAATAAATCATTAAGATTATATGCATATAGGCGTTTGTCCAACAAGGCTTTTTAGTTGGAACCTCAAGTTACTGGTAGAGATAGTTGGTTACAGCATTCTGGAATAGTTCTAGAATTATATGCACTATTCACGCCAATGGATTTTAAGATTCGACATTTCCTTCCAGCGTTATGCGATGTTTGACATTTTAACCCGTGTTTCGATATTTCTTTCTTTTCAATTTTAATAAACATGTTACTAAACCTCATGAAAGCACATATAGTTGTATGATTCAAATCTGTTCTTTTTAAAATGTTTATATTTATCTAAAGACTTTCCATCATACTTTTATGTAGGAACCTGTGTAATGCTCTAAACACCAACCAAATAATAATTATCTCTTATAGGCACAAGGCCAGTAATTTAGGAGGAGGGGAACGTCGATTAAATTGACCCCAGTACGTTATTGGTGCTTTATTTTATCGACCCCGCACACACACACAAAGCCTGTCACCGCATCTCTACCATGATATAGCTTCTATTATATCCTTGCAGCGTTAACATATTTTTAACCACATTCAAATATGGTCGGTCAGTCGTACATCAGGATAATATTTCGGAATGCCTAAGACATCTGAATATTTTTCCCATTATATTTCCGTTATATTTTCATCTATTCACGGGATATATCTATGTTTTCAATCTTGTTTATGAAACACGTAAAAGTGCCTCTGCTCTCGATAAAGTTGTTAATTAGTAAGTCAATGTATTTTCTTAAATATATGGTCATTATTTCCATTAGCTCCCTATGGTAATGAATCTAGTGAAGTATAATATACTATTACATTTTTTGTTTTTAATTTTGAATAAAAGATCAGAATTGGGGAATCCTTGCAGACATTTCCATAACAATTTAATGAGGAATTTCTAATTGGTTTTAATATTTCCTTTCCGTCGAAAGGGATTTCAATGGGAGGTCTTAAAATGTTTTAATCGTTTATTCAGCAGTACTAAAACTTCATCAATAACAGCCACTTCTCTTGCTCACGTATGTCTCCAACATATGATATCGAAAATATGAAATACATATATTTTTTTAATGGGAATAAATGAGAATTTCACGTGTTGTGGGCATGGAAATAAATAGGAGAATGTGTGATGCAATATTGACGTTTTTCTTTTACACCGAACCCAATTTCAATGTGCTTTTGACTAATTATATTTCAATGTTTCAAAACATGCTTCACGTGTCAACAAACATTTACTACGTTTATTATATATATATATATATATATATATATATATATATATATATGTGTGTGTGTGTGTGTGTGTGTGTGTGTGTGGTGTGTGTGTGTGCATGTGTGTGTGTGAGTGTGTGTATGAATGTGTATGTGTGTGCGTATGTGTGAGTGTGTGTGTGTATGAATGTGTATGTATGGGTGTGTAAAGAGCCCATATCCCCTGAGATAAGTCGGAAATAATACTGGCGCCTAGTGTATATATATATATATATATATATATATATATATATATATATATATATATATATATATATATATATATATATATATAAACATATGGGGGTGGGGCGTGTGTGTGTCGTCTGTAGATGGAGAAAGAGAGATGTTGGTAGGGAAACTATTTTCATTTAGAAACTATATTATTACTGTTACGTAACTGCTAATAAGAAATGTGTTATATGTAGAATAAATCCACAAATAAATTGTAAAACTAGAAATGTAGTCTATAGCATAATATGTACAGAGAGTATTTGCAGAAACATGACAAAATACATAGTTGAGACGGCTCGAAGCATAGGGGAGTAAATAGACCAATACTGAATTGAACTAAAAGGACAAAAAGACGGTTCGGTATTATATGAACACGCCTGACAAAGACATGATGGTAATATAGACTATATAGAAATTAGAATAATATCTAAACATAGAAATGGCTCAATAGGTAGACAAATCAGAGAGGTAACTGGAATAGAACTAAGAAAACCGAAGTTGAACAGAAAAAATGAATGGAATAACAACAACAACCATACACAAACACACAATAGTGACCTAAGATAAATATAAATAAATATACACAGGTACAATAACAACAACCTTACATAAACATAGACAAACATAGACTACAAACACACACAGACTCAGACACGAACACACACCAAACAGAAAAACATACACACAAACGCATGCGCAAACAGAGACAAGAATAAATAAATAAAAATAAAAATGGAATAGACATTACAATACAACACGAGGAAACATAATAGTACCACTGATGATGTCATAGAGGTGTGATAAAAGAATTTTGATTGACTATATATATATATATATTTATATCTTTATTTTTAATCGTTGGTCAATCAATGATAAACATTGATTGCCAGCTAAATTAACGATAGGGTTATAAAATATACAGAAGCGAAAACCAATCCAAACCAAACAGTGAGTATGTTTTATTATTATTTCTGGCAGTGGATTGGCAGTATCGATAGAGGGTCGGACGCCATGCTTTACAGCGAAGAGTTACGGGCCTTTATGGTCTGAGTTCAAATCCCGCCGAGGTTAATTTGCCTTTCATCCTTACGGGGTCGATAAAATAAAGTACCAGTAATACACTGGTATAATTGCTGGCCTTGTGCCAAAAGTAGAAAAAATTATTATTTCTGGCAATAATATAACAATAAGACTCTCCCCAAATATAACAATATTTGTTTCAACACACGATTTCATATAAAAAAAACCTTGCAAAACAAATATATATACATATATACATATATATGTATGTGAGGGGTGCGCGCGCGCGTGTGTAGTTAATATTTAAACAGATTAATTAGTTTCTAATGAATACCTTGATTAAGTTTCAAAACCCTATGTTTGACTCTTAATTTCATACTGCTTCTGACAGCCAATTCCTCTTCTCCTATGCTTATGTTTCTTTCACCTTAACCACACGAATGGAATTCCATGACTACTGGCATAGCAACAAGGAAGGTGATGATAAGGAAAGAAGAGTCGAAGAGAGAAATTAACAAAATAGGAATAAAGAAAAAACTTTAGAAGTATTTGTGACTATCTTATATGTAAAGAAAGATATACTTATATACCTGCTGATACATCTTTTACTCTCTTATTTGTTATATCCCACTTTCTCTCTCTCTCTCTCTCTCTCTCTCTCTCTCTCTCTCTCTCTCTCTCTCTCTCTCTCTCTCTCTCTCTCTCTCTCTCTCTCCATCACCCTCTCTCTTTATTTCTCTCTCTCTCTCTCTCTTTCTCTCTCTATCTCTTCACAAGTATTTCAGACTTTCTTCTACCTTGATTAATTTATTATATATATGTATGTATATATATATATATTTATTTGTATATATCTATATATATATATATGTGTGTGCGTGTGTGTATGTGTGTATGTGT
The DNA here is from genome assembly GCA_964016885.1 of Eledone cirrhosa. NCBI lineage: Eukaryota > Metazoa > Mollusca > Cephalopoda > Octopoda > Eledonidae > Eledone > Eledone cirrhosa. The sequence continues at coordinate 10,020,203 of OZ024743.1, forward strand.
GTGTGAGAGTGTGTGCGTTGGGTTGTTTTGAATGTGAGCATATTAACGTACACTGTAATGTATAGATATTTATATTGAGTTGCATATCTATTAACGTATTACATACGTGTGTTAACACATTAACTGAAAGTTCTGCTTATGATGGTTAGATTTACATCAAAATGCATTTTGCCGTAAAAATCTACTTTTATTTCTTTTGTATCTCTTACCATGCCATTGATGGCCTTCCTTCTGGCACAAATAATAACATTTCTATGGAGACTGATTACATCCATGAAAACAAATTTATTTCAATATAGAAGCATTAATTTGCAGAAAACGTATTTCATTACCTTTATTCTATCTTTTATTGATGTTTATTGCAATGGAATATGGTCATATATTTTTTTAACCTGAAATGAACGTTCATTCTATTTTAAAAGCCACGGCTTGATTATTGTAAGATAGTTAATAAGATGAGGAACGCCTACGAAAGAACACTTTAACACTTGACATGGACACATATGTGGTGATATTTTCTTGAAAGTAAACGTTAAACGAAGTATGCGTGAAATATACATACATGCATTAGCATAAACACACACACAGACACACGCACACATAAATAAATAAATATATATATATACGCACACATGTATATAATTATATATATATATATATATATATATATATATATAGAGAGAGAGAGAGAGAGAGAGAGAGAGAGAGAGAGAGAGAGAGAGAGAGAGAGAGAGAAAATCAACAAAGAAAGCGATTGCACTAACTATGCTATAATTTCGATACAAATGATTCTTTGGTTATCTAATTCAGTTAATTCTGAGACAGGCCCCAGATCATCAGCCTATATTGACAACCATTACAAAATAGCATCAATATAGGTTGATAATTAAGGATCTGTTCCAGTAATATCTGAAATAGGCAACCAAAGAAATAGTTTTACATACATGACACCATAAATATATATATACACTACAAGTCACGTGGGTTGTGTGCTCTCCTACTTCGGATATTCTTTATCGAATTACGCAACACTATACATACCCCCCCCTATACACACATGTATATATATATATATATATATATATATATATATATGAAAAGGTATGACCCCGACGGCAGAGCTCAAGCCGTTTCGACGGCTATTTCAGGACTGAAATAGCCGTCGAAACGGCTTGAGCTCTGCCGTCGGGGTCATACCTTTTCCTATCACCCACTCTACTACCCTAAGTATTGAGTACTCTGGTGCGTTATGGTCCACCTGGTTCCTTACCACAATTCCCTCGTTTATATATATATATATATATATATATATGAAAAGAGTCAGGACCCCGACGGCTGAGCTCCGGCCGTTTCGACGAACGTTCGGATCTAGCTGTCGATACGGCCGGAGCTCAGCCGTCTGGGTCCTGACTCTTTTCAAATTATCTACTCTACTACCCTAAGTATCGAGTACTCTGGTGCGTTATCGTCGACCTGTTTCCTTACCACACTTTCCTTTGTTATATATATTTTTTTTTTTTTTTTTTTGTTCAACCTGTTAGTTCTTTCGTTGCTTTGGTATTGTGTGTTGGATTTTGCCTGCCACAATGTTCAATTTGTCAAGCTATTTAAACGTATGTTATTACTCTCAGGACCTACCCTTGTCGAGTGCTTTGCTAACTCATTCATATCGTAGGTCGAATTTGCTTGCACACAGCCAAAGATTCGATTTTACTAAGCCTCCAATTATATATATATATATATATATATATATAGAGAGAGAGAGAGAGAGAGAGAGAGAGAGAGAGAGAGAGAGAGAGAGAGAGACTGAGAGATGTGGGGGGAAGGGGGGGGGGGGGCAAATATTTTCCTTATTAGACTTTATATGGATTAAGACAAGTTTATGATGTTCTTTACTTACACACCCATTAACAAATATACGGTAATAATTGTTTCTACTTTAGGCACAAGGCCAGCAATTAACCAGTACATTACTGGTACTTTATTTTATCGACCCCGTAAGGATGAAATCAAAGTTAACCTCGGTGGGATTTGAACTCAGACTGTAAAGGGACGTAACTATGCTAGAAAGCATGGCGTCCAACCCTCTACCGATACTGCCAATTCCCCGCCCTACGGTAAATATCGATGTCTCACACAACTTCATGTACATTCACTTCCAATTCAATTTCTGAAATTCTAAAGCGTATACACATATCAATACATATACATCACACACACATATATATATATATGCATACATATATATATATGCATACATAAATACACACATATGTATATATATATAAGGAAAAGACACTGAAGTTTCGTTTACTTCTATTTATGTCTTTGTTGTATATCTACTAGTTCCGCACGTTTCACAGATTATTGGTTGAAGGTCACCCATCGAAGTCATGGACCCGACGCCACCATCGATCTGCTCATCAGACAGGTGATTCCACAAAACATAAAGTGTCTGTGGTGATCGGTTAAATTTTGGGTATTTATATACATCGGACCTATGTTTTGGAATTGGTGTGTGCGTATGTAAATGTTTGGATATGTGCTGTCAAGTTAATACTGTCGCGGCTGGTGTTGGTGGTAGCTTTGTACTATTTATGGCTTTTCTTCCCGATTAAGTTTCGGTAGGTCTGGTAATCCATAGAGTAAAGACTGCCTGTATTGTCAATGGGTAGAATATTTCTAGTGGATTCCTTCAGTCGAACCATTAGTCCATTCAGTTCACTCATATAAGTCGTGTTGGAGTCACATTGTGAACGATGACATGACGAAACGTGAGATTAGGAAAAAATTAGGTGTCGAAGACAAAACCAAATTCTATAAACCTAGGAGACCCCGCATAACAAACAAGGACCATAAAACTGATATCGAAAGCAGATTCCCACTAAGATTAATAGCTTCTTCGAAACCAGACATAGGTGGGGTCAGCAAATGCATTATTGATAGAATTATCCCAGAGTTTAAGGCTAAAGTAGAAATTAGCTTATGAAATTGCACAAGGACTGGTTTAACAACATGGAGTGTAAACGTGACGCTAGCTTCGTCCAGCTAAACAATTCCAATTATTACGCATCTACGCCCCCCTACTAATGAACAAAGCCATTCACTTAGCTATCTGGAACTCCAGCCTCGCCAGAAGGGAAAACATTAATGAAATTAAAAGGCAAACACTGGGAACGTAAGGACTGACCGGACAGCTTTGACATAACAATGATATATAGCGACAAATCACGGACATAGTAGGAATCTACTTACCTCTTAACATTTGGTTAGGATTTCCGGGGATGGGGTGGACGACGCCCTCATTACCTTTCAAAAACTTAGAACTTGGCATAGTAATAGCACAGACAACTGCAAACATCCTTCACTGGACAATACTGACCATATCACAAACCAGACGAATGTCATCATTATGTAAATAAACATTGTGACCTCCCTATGCCAGGTACTAAAATCCATCGTTATCAGCTTTGTTGGCTAATCCTGAGATATTTGACCAGCATAGCGAATATTACAAGATCCTAAACAGAGCAGGTTATATTTAACTTATCAATTTCAACAGACAGTAATGGGGCTAACATCAATGTGGGACGTACAACATTGAAGAACCACACTCCTACAACAACCTATGACGAAAGCAACACACACAATAACCAGACCCGGCCCAACAAAACCAACACAGAACCCTACCTACACAGCGATGGTGCTAACGGTGGCATCAGGAACGACGTGAGTACTGATGGAAACCACAATGAAACTAACAACCATAGAAAATAGAGAGCAATAACAATGGTTACGCCACCGAGCTTAAGCGGGCTAACAACAATAGCAAAGATGACACTAAGACCGACATCTCTACCCTGTGACTAGTGGTGACTACCCTGATAGCAGTGGTAATAGTAGACATCACAATGAATGAATTAACCAAGTTACGATTTGGCGCACCGGAAAAATTAACAGCCGGCTCTCTAACTTAGCCACTAGAGGAGTGATAGGGGAAGATTTCGCGGTGAGAACTTACCCAGGCAACGATGGATCCGTAACGGAAGAGTCTCTCAGTCACCCATATACTAACCACCCAGTTGACGACCGTAGCCACTACCATACCGACCAGGGGATTGCAGGATCGCCAATTCGAACGTGTGCTCCACCTTCATATAGTTCACCCACAACAAGCCATGGCTATGGCTAGTGCATACAGTGTGCACAAGATATCCCACAAGAGGTATTTGGTTCAATGTGCCCTATTCTAGGCACAGCCGGAGCAACATCCCGAAACTTCTTTAGGACGAGCGATCTTCAATATGTACACTGATAAGTTCGCGTTTTCAACATCAAATCTATAGAGCTTAATAATAACCATCAACAGCAAAACGATTAAGGAACACCGACTGCATACTGAACCACAAATCTCTTGTTAGAGGAAACTCTGACCATTTAAATTATCGGACAGTTAACAATGGACCTCTGCGGACTATTGGTTCTCAAATAACATAACCCACAGCACAGGTGGACTGGAGCGCTCCCAAAACCCAAAAACGTAATAGCAGATCTCTTAAACGACAACTGCATGGCATCCAAAAACGTCTACAGCTGCACCCTGCATGTTGAGAACAACAAAAAGTACATCTAGATTGGAGCAACGGGAAAGGATTTTAAATCCCGTTTCTATAAACACACCAACACCTTCAAACATCGGCATAAAAGATTGCAAACGAGTCTGGTGGGGCAGGTTTGGAGACTGAAAGACAAAAGCATTAACTTCAGAATGGAATTGGAGGTCTTTAAGAAGGTACTTCCATACATACTTGGATAGTGACAGTGCCGGCTGTGGCTTTCGGAGTGATCAAACTAAAGGACCACGGAATAAACTCGAAGTTTTAAATTGTGGTGAACTACTTGCAACAACGCGCGCACGTGTTCACCTGGGACGCAGCCCGTGAACCCCAAGAAGCATGAACTATTAAGAAAAGGTGATGCAACCCACATAACTTTATCAGTACCACATCACACAAACAACAGGCAAATGAACCCTTTTTATGAACATTTCTCTAAACATTATATATATATATGTATATAAATCTATATATATATATAGTGACGAAACAAAAGTCAATTGCATGAACTCATAATCCTTTATTTATTGCTATATATATTTCGATGATAGCCATTGAATGGCTATGACCTCATCAGGCAGTTAGTCAGTTCATAGATATGCCAGCTCTGTGTGTATAGTGTTGATGGTATCAGAGCCTTGGGACACATGAGCTTGTTAGGAATACTTTGATGTTGTCAGCAGGAATGGTCTTGATTCTCATTGGTCAGTTTGTAGATGGTAGTAGGTTGGTATTTGACCTCAAAGAGGCAGGTGGTTCTGTGAGATCCAAACCGTCAGGCAAGATGACAATAGATCCACATGACTGATTTTCACAAAAGGCATTCTTGGTCAGATATATTTTGAAATAAGGTTAATAGTATGAAATAGATACTACAGGTCATTCTTAAATTGAGGAATTTATGTGGAGTGGTGCTACTGAAAATTATGGTTGGGGTAGAAAGTTTACAAATAAAAAGGCTTATGTAGGTTGGCTTGCACTACACTCACACCCACCCCCACAGACACACACACATATCCACACATACAAAAGTGGGGTGGTAATACTTAATATAATGGTTAGAGTCCAATACTTAGATAGTTTAGAAAATTTAGAAATAAAAGGTTTATGGCGGTTCACTTGTACATACACTCACACCTACCATCTCAGACACACACACATCTACACACACAAATCCATACAGGTGTGTATATATATATATGCATGCATGTACGCACAAGTATATATATATATATATATATATATATATATATATAAGTTGAAATAAAATGAAAACGAAATTTCATTTCTCACTCTTAGTACGGCACTTACTTAAATGTAAGTATGTGTGTATACGTACATACATATATGTATACAGACGTACAGTAGCATGCATATATATATATATATATATATATATATATATATATATATATATATATATATATATATATATATACATACAGGTACACATACATATATGCACGTATCAGTTTAGCGGACGCTTATTATAACGCCGCTTTGTTCGTTTGTAAACAAACTGAACAGCCTGAATTTTATGCCGTACGGTGTTAAGGCAACCACGTCACCCTTTTGTTCAACACTGACACAGGAACGATGTACTAGTTTCAAGCTTGTTAGCTATCATCAGCACCGTATACCCTTCTGCCAGATAGTTGAACGTTCGAAAGTATATACTTTCCTTATGAAAATTAACGGCTGAGCAGCCTAATTTGCATATCGAGTGAGTATAGTCGGTCAGGCATACCGAAAACGATAAGTTGAAATAAAATGAAAACGAAATTTCATTTCTCACTCTTAGTACGGCACTTACTTAAATGTAAGTATGTGTGTATACGTACATACATATATGTATACAGACGTACAGTAGCATGCATATATATATATATATATATACATACAGGTACACATACATATATGCACGTATCAGTTTAGCGGACGCTTATTATAACGCCGCTTTGTTCGTTTGTAAACAAACTGAACAGCCTGAATTTTATGCCGTACGGTGTTAAGGCAACCACGTCACCTTTTTGTTCAACACTGACACAGGAACGATGTACTAGTTTCAAGCTTGTTAGCTATCATCAGCACCGTATACCCTTCTGCCAGATAGTTGAACGTTCGAAAGTATATACTTTCCTTATGAAAATTAACGGCTGAGCACCCTAATTTGCATATCGAGTGAGTATAGTCGGTCAGGCATACCGAAAACGATAAGTTGATATGCAAATTAGGCTGCTCAGCCGTTAATTTTCATAAGGAAAGTATATAC